>CALNXK010000812.1:0-48580 GCA_942486035.1 Porites lobata | reverse complement strand
AACAGGAACTCGATTGTGGGTAAAACTCAAGGTCAGCTGTACTCCCCAAACAAGCGTACTTCAAAGAAACAAAACTAAGCTTAACAAACTCTTCAAATGGATAATACTAGACAAAAACTCAGGAACTAACCATGTGGGTAAATACACTGAATCTGCTGAATCTCTGAGTCTCCAAGTCTATAGAAGTCTATAAACTGTTTATCGCGAAGCTAGCAAAATCTTAAAAATAGCAAAACTGAAAAACAAAACTAAAGGCAACTACCTCATTACAATTGCAACTGGTTTGTATGCTTTCATATTTGCTGGAGGCTGAATTATTTATAACAGGTAGACAAAGATACAGCAAAACCTCTATTAACCGGACACCAGCGCATTTCCAGAGCTTCTGACGTTTAATAGCTGAAGTCGCAGTAACGGAATGAGACAATATGAAAACCACAGGATTTTGTTTTACCTGGTATACGACCCGTCTCTCAAAACTGCGATAAACGTTTCAGGCCCAAACATAATTTTTCAAGCTTGTTTTCTAGCAATTGCGATTTGCTTTTTACACAAACTATCCCAATTTATTTCTCCATTTTATAGCCGGCGCTTCGAAAAAAATATTCAAAAATGCTAGAAATCCGATTTCTTTTAATGAACTAAGTTCACGTAAAATAGTCTTTCGGGAGTTTCGAGAAATGCAGACCCGTGATATGAACGTTGATCCGTGATTTAAACGCCGGAAGCAGCGCGAGAAAAACTCCTGGTATCCATTGCTTGCTTTAACAGTAACGTCTTACTTCATGTATGAGTATTTTATGTAAACCACTACTGCTTGGCACTAAGAAGGTTAGGAGGGTAATGTAGTGCCGCAAACATTAACAAGTCTTACTGAGAGCATGCTCTTATAGTAAAAAACGTAAAACAAACGAATTACCAGTATGTTCACCAATATTACATAATCACTTGTGCCCTACAAGTGAAACATAATTGGCCGATATGATTGTTATTAAATCCTGAGTCAATTGCTACACCTGCTACACTTGCTACACTTTGCTACTTGCTACGCTTGCTCATATTGCTACACTTGCTACACCTGCTACACTTGCTGCAATTGCTACGCTTCTTTCGTTTGCCGGTACACTTGCTACGCTTGCTACGTTTGCAAAGTTTTCTTGCTACACTTGCTACCGGCGCTTGCTACACTTGTTACTCTTGCTACGCTTTCTACTCTTGATACACTTATTACGCTTGTTATGTTTGCTACGCTTGAGGGTGCTGCGATACACTTGCTGCGCCTGCTACAGTACGTTTGGTATACTTGCTTCTCTTGCTACGTTTGCTTGCTATACTTTATGCCTTTGCTATGTTGGCTACGCTTACTACATTCAACGGGTGGTATCAATAGACAACCCTACCAGAAACTTTCTATATTGTCTCATGAGGAATCCTATTCATTTCTTTATAATATCTAAGTTGACCATTTAGTTCAATCTTCCGTTTTGTGTAAAAAACTGTAACCAAGATTTCGATCAGTCAATCAGGACACCGCTTCACTGAGGTATACGACATTTGTAGGCTAGTGTTTTATAACCTCAGTTACGCAAGAAGGTATACGTTCCTTGCCAGCATTACAATTAGGTTGCACGTCATTGCTTTGACACTAATTATAGACGCCAGTTTAGAAACACAAAACGATAAATTTATTTGAAGACGTTTTAAGAGGGAATCCACCAGGAAATTGAGTTATTTTAATTTTCAGTGGACAAAATCCTTGTACCAGAATAATTTAAAGAATATTGCATTCTTTTTAACACTTTTCAAGGGCTAAAGATGTAATTAGTCATCTGCAATAACACCAAAGAAAATTTCTTATGGGAGTCCGAGAAAACGAACGTCAAATTTTCACAAGAATTGTGAAAACACAGGTAAAATTCTGAAAACTTCATGTTTTAGATGTAATTTTGTGAAATTTTTACATCTTTAGCACTTGAAAAAATGTAAAAAAGAATGCAATATGCTTTAAATTATTCTGGTAAAGGTTTTTGTACACTGAAAATTAAAATTACTCAATTTCCTGCTGGATTCCGTCTTAATTTCTACAGGTACAATTTAGGTGAGGTGTAAAACGTATCCTCTACACATATGTATAATTAAAAGTCATGTAGACTTGAATCAAACCAATATAGACATTAATAAACTTAAACCAATCTGGCAAAAGAATTAAAAATTACAACTGTGTACATAATATAACAGTAAAGAGCTATATTAAATTGCTAATCTAAAGTGCCTCTGTCCCTTGTGGTATCGATGAAAATAGCCGAAATTGACTACTGATTCCTGATATTTTTCAGATGACTACAAAACAAGTTTCAAGTGCACATGACTGGTCGCAAAATAAGCTACGAAACCTACACTGTAATTTTCAGACCACGCAAAATATTAACAGCAGATAATTTTTTCTTCTGGATAAAGTGTTCCTATTCTTGAGATGAACGCTCCACCTAGTAATTGTGACAAAATTAGAAACTGACTTCACCCTCAGATAGTTAGAAACTGCTTCACTGCATTCTTCATCATACCTATACAACAACAACCACAACAGGAAAAAGCAACGTTAGCAAGCTAACGAAAGAAAAGGATAGTGACTTCATCTGGCGAGGCATAACATTTTGACAACTGACTTTTAAGAGTGTGCTCGATTGATCGTACCCCGGAATAAGAATACGCAAACGTTTTGATGCAAACCTCTTCTATACCGTAATTTTTGAACCATCTAAAGTTTATATAGATCAGAATACTTTATTTCAAGCCGTTTTGTAAATATTGCAACAGAATGAAAGACAGAACAAGTGATTTCTCGCGAGTTTATTCCATATATTTTTATTTAAGACGCGGAGTACGGTGAATCGAACACGCCCTAAATCTATTAGAGCAAAGGGTCACGTTTAAACTCGTAACTTTAACCAATGATTAGACTTATTGCAGATTTAAATAAACATGCATACCATAAATTCCCTATTAAGCCTCGCCCTCTCTAATAAGCTCCCCTTTTCAGAGGAAAGTTATTTAACCTCCTACTCTCTTTCAAGCATCCTCTCCCTATTCTTATATAATAGACGTATGATAGATGTATTAATTTATCACGATTGTAACACTTCATGTGGATTGATTATCCTGTATGGTTTATTCACGAGCTGGAAGTTTCGATTTGAATTTAATCTTCGGCTGATCATGACCTGCAACTTCATGTCCCTGAGATTTTTCACTTGAGGTTGTCAGTTCTTTATGGAGAAATGATACCACAATCTTCGCTTAATTAGATAAGCCCCTCCTCCCTCTCAAACGTTCTTGAAATGAATAAACCTCCGCGAGGCTTAATAGAGGATATGCCTTATCTAGGCTTTCCTAAGCAACCACCTTCCGTAAAATAAGCGACCGGAAATTTAATCTTCGCATTTTGGGTCGTCGCTTACGTCAGGTTCGACTGTAAGTTACAGTAGAACAAACTCAGACGGGGCCACACGTTGAAATGTGAAAAAATCATAAGCCTTGAAAAAATTTTCTAGTGTTTAACTGCCAAAAAAACTACCAAAGTCAGACTCCATTGTTGTTGTGAACTTGAGCTGTGATTGGCAGATTGACGGTACGTGCACCGGTTGAGTTCGTTGCTCAGTAAAAGGGCAAAAATAATTCCTTGTTAAAATGACGTTTCCTAAATCACGTAATATTATCCAAGGTTTAAATATATCCTAAAATACCTTGCTATTTATTGGATGCCCTCAAACTCGAGCGTTATGTCGTCACCAACAAGAACAAACGGCGCCCAGTACTTCACTGCGTTAAAGCGGTTAGATTCTCTAAGGGATTTCATGGCTTTCTTCAGAGCCTCACTGGCACTTCGTCCATGGACTAGTTGTTGGTAGAAAACTTTCATGAACTCCATAGTAGCTTCGTCGTCGATCGCCCACAGAGACACCAGAACAGAGCGAGCACCAGCACCTAAAAATGCCCGTGCAATACCGACCACACCCTCAGATTTGACTTCTCCCCGGGCACTATGACAACAACTGAGTACAACAAGTCTTGCCCTAATCTGCGCCTTTAAAACATCTTTCATAGTTAAGAGATAGTCCTCTCTGGCTGGATTCACGGATGAGCGTGTTGTGTTTGGGGCCAAGGCAATTTCTCCTGTTTCCATTTTGCCGTGAGCAGCAATGTGCACCAGAGCAACCGAGGAGATGCGTGTTAACACTTCATCTTTTGTTGCCTGCTTTCCAACGAGAGGTTCAATTTGAAGTATTTCCCCAATCATCTGCACTTCCGTTGCGGCCCCCGGTAACTGCTCTAACCTCCTTCCTTCATAAACTACCTCCTGTACCCACGGATCGCCGACGAGAAGAGCGCCAGTCTTGCTGTGCCAATCTGCTGGACAATTATGGATTAATCGCAGAGTAGAAAGTGAGGGAAGTAGGCGAATTCTAAAAGTTTCGCAGAGGTACTTAGATTTCAAGTCAATGAAAGCAGCATAAGGGGCCAAACAAAGAGGTCCTTCTGGAACAATCACAACCTCATCGCTTTGGAGTAAGTCTCTTATAGGGTCCATAACAACTTTGTAAAATGTTTGTAATGACTTTGTCCGAAAAGATGAGGAATGAGACCTTGGCTGACTGGATCTTTCTGCTGCAAACTTTTCATCGTTTGAGTTCCTTAATGAGCGATCTTCACAGTTAACAACAGCTCTCACATCTATTTCTTTACGTGTAGTCTCTAATAGAGACTGAAAATAGGTTGTGCCGGAGATATCGATCTGAGTTCCTCTAGTTTTGATTTCTTTTCCTTTCTCGTTCACCCAGAGAACTATTCCCCCCTCGTTGATACCTATAAAAGCTGTATTTGATGGTAGGTAACTAAGAATGTCAGGTGTTGTTGCAGAGAATGTTCCTATTTCTGGAGATAACTCTTTCAACCCATACTTGAACTTCAGAAGATCATTTAATGCTTGGGCACGACCATGATCAGCAGTTAAAAGTGCCTCGACGACTTTACCTTGCTTAACCTGCAGACCCCATAGCCTCAAAATAATATCATCATACGTACTCCCAAGACTAATCTTCCATTCGTCATTAGATATGAGATTTCCCCTGATGTGGTCGAAAGCAATGACACTGTTTTTATAACAGTCAACGGCTCTCTGGAAATCTCCAACACTGTTATAGGCGTTGCCAAGATTACAGTACGTTTTTCCCTCTCCTGCCCTTTCTCCCACTTCTTTGGAAATTTGGAGAGTAAGTTCAAGGTACTGTATGGATTTCTGGAAATCTCTAAAACGGTAATAGGCGATGCCAAGATTACCGTACGCTTTTCCTTCTCCTGCCCTGTCTCCCACTTCTTTGGAAATTTTCAGGTGTCGTTTATGGTACTCTATGGCTTTCTGGAAATATCCCAGACTGTGATAGGCGTTGCCAAGATGACTGTACGCTTTTCCTTCACCTGCCCTATCTCCCACTTCTTTGGAAATTTGGAGGCATCGTTCATGGTACTCTATGGCTTTCTGGGAATCTCCAAGATTGTCATAGTTCTTGCCAAGACTACCGTACGCTCTTCCTTCTCCTGCCCTGTCTCCCACTTCTTTGGAAATTTTGAGGTGTCGTTCATGGTACTCTATGGCTTTCTGGGAATCTCCAAGACTGTCATAGGCGTTGCCAAGACCACCGTACGCTCTTCCTTCTCCTGCCCTGTCTCCCACTTCTTTGGAAATTTTGAGGTCTTGTTCATGGTACTCTATGGCTCTCTGGAAATCTCCAACACTGTTATAGGCGTTGCCAAGATTACCGTACGCTTTTCCTTCTCCTGCCCTGTCTCCCACTTCTTTGGAAATTTTGGGGTCTCGTTCATGGTACTCTATGGCTTTCTGGAAATATCCAAGACTGTCATAGGCGTTGCCAAGACCAGCGTACGCTTTTCCTTCTCCTGCCCTGTCTCCCACTTCTTTGGAAATTTTGAGGTCTCGTTCATGGTACTCTATGGCTTTCTGGAAATATCCAAGACTGTCATAGGCGTTGCCAAGATTACCGTACACTCTTCCTTCTCCTGCCCTGTCTCCCACTTCTTTGGAAATTTTGAGGTCTCGTTCATGGTACTCTATGGCTTTCTGGAAATATCCAAGACTGTGATAGGCGTTGCCAAGATTACCGTACGCTTTTCCTTCACCTGCCCTGTCTCCCACTTCTTTGGAAATTTTGAGGTCTCGTTCATGGTACTCTATGGCTTTCTGGAAATATCCAAGACTGTTATATGCGCAGCCAAGATTACAGTACGCTATTCCTTCTCCTTCCCTGTCTGCCAATTCTTTGGAAATTTTGAGGTCTCGTTCATTGTACTCTATGGCTTTCTGGAAATCTCCGAGACTGTAATAGGCCCTGCCAAGATTACAGTAGGCAATTCTTTCTCCTGCCCTGTCGCCCACTTCTTTGAAAATTTTGAGGTGTTGTTCATGGTACTCTATGGCTTTCTGGAAATATCCAAGACTTTCATAGGCGTTGCCAAGATTACCGTACGCTTTTCCTTCACCTGCCCTGTCTCCCACTTCTTTGGAAATTTTGAGGTCTCGTTCATGGTACTCTATGGCTTTCTGGAAATATCCAAGACTGTTATATGCGCAGCCAAGATTACAGTACGCTCTTCCTTCTCCTGCCCTGTCTCCCACTTCTTTGGTAATTTTGAGGTGTCGTTCATGGTACTCTATGGCTTTTTGGAAATCTCCAAGACTGTCATAGGCGTTGCCAAGATTACCGTACGCTCTTCCTTCTCCTGCCCTGTCTCCCACTTCTTTGGAAATTTTGAGGTCTCGTTCATGGTACTCTATGGCTTTCTGGAAATATCCAAGACTGTCATAGGCGTTGCCAAGACCAGCGTACGCTTTTCCTTCTCCTGCCCTGTCTCCCACTTCTTTGGAAATTTTGAGGTGTCGTTCATGGTACTCTATGGCTTTCTGGAAATATCCAAGACTGTCATAGGCGTTGCCAAGATTACCGTACACTCTTCCTTCTCCTGCCCTGTCTCCCACTTCTTTGGAAATTTTGAGGTCTCGTTCATGGTACTCTATGGCTTTCTGGAAATATCCAAGACTGTGATAGGCGTTGCCAAGATTACCGTCACTTTTCCTTCACCTGCCCTGTCTCCCACTTCTTTGGAAATTTTGAGGTCTCGTTCATGGTACTCTATGGCTTTCTGGAAATATCCAAGACTGTTATATGCGCAGCCAAGATTACAGTACGCTATTCCTTCTCCTTCCCTGTCTGCCAATTCTTTGGAAATTTTGAGGTCTCGTTCATTGTACTCTATGGCTTTCTGGAAATCTCCGAGACTGTAATAGGCCCTGCCAAGATTACAGTAGGCATTCTTTCTCCTGCCCTGTCGCCCACTTCTTTGAAAATTTTGAGGTGTTGTTCATGGTACTCTATGGCTTTCTGGAAATATCCAAGACTTTCATAGGCGTTGCCAAGATTACCGTACGCTTTTCCTTCACCTGCCCTGTCTCCCACTTCTTTGGAAATTTTGAGGTCTCGTTCATGGTACTCTATGGCTTTCTGGAAATATCCAAGACTGTTATATGCGCAGCCAAGATTACAGTACGCTCTTCCTTCTCCTGCCCTGTCTCCCACTTCTTTGGTAATTTTGAGGTGTCGTTCATGGTACTCTATGGCTTTTTGGAAATCTCCAAGACTGTCATAGGCGTTGCCAAGATTACCGTACGCTCTTCCTTCTCCTGCCCTGTCTCCCACTTCTTTGGAAATTTTGAGGTCTCGTTCATGGTACTCTATGGCTTTCTGGAAATATCCAAGACTGTGATAGGCGTTGCCAAGATTACCGTACGCTTTTCCTTCACCTGCCCTGTCTCCCACTTCTTTGGAAATTTTGAGGTCTCGTTCATGGTACTCTATGGCTTTCTGGAAATATCCAAGACTGTTATATGCGCAGCCAAGATTACAGTACGCTATTCCTTCTCCTGCCCTGTCTCCCACTTCTTTGGTAATTTTGAGGTGTCGTTCATGGTACTCTATGGCTTTTTGGAAATCTCCAAGACTGTCATAGGCGTTGCCAAGATTACCGTACGCTCTTCCTTCTCCTGCCCTGTCTCCCACTTCTTTGGAAATTTTGAGGTCTCGTTCATGGTACTCTATGGCTTTCTGGAAATATCCAAGACTGTCATAGGCGTTGCCAAGATTACCGTACGCTTTTCCTTCTCCTGCCCTGTCTCCCACTTCTTTGGAAATTTTGAGGTGTCGTTCATTGTACTGTATGGCTTTCTGGAAATCTCCAAGACTGTGATAGGCGTTGCCAAGATTACCGTACGCTTTTCCTTCACCTGCCCTATCTCCCACTTCTTTGGAAATTTTGAGGTCTCGTTCATGGTACTCTATGGCTTTCTGGAAATATCCAAGACTGTGATAGGCGTTGCCAAGATTACAGTACGGTATTCCTTCTCCTTTCCGGTCTGCGAATTCTTTGGAAATTTTGAGGTCTCTTTCATGGTACTCTATGGCTTTCTGGAAATCTCCGAGACTGTAATAGACCCTGCCAAGATTACAGTAGGCAATTCTTTCTCCTGCCCTGTCGCCCACGTCTTTGGAAAGTTTGAGGTGTCGTTTATGGTACTCTATGGCTTTCTGAAAATATCCAAGACTGTCATAGGCGTTGCCAAGATTACAGTACGCTTTTCCTTCTCCTGCCCTGTCTCCCACTTCTTTGGAAATTTTGAGGTGTCGTTTATGGTACTCTATGGCTTTCTGGAAATCTTTAAAGATTACATAGGCGTCGCCATTAGTACTATTCCCTTTTTCTTCCTCTGTCCTCTCCCCAGCTTTATCGGCAATCGTGTTGGTGTTTCCAAGATTACAAGTGGCCTCTGTTTGTCCTTTCTCAGCCATTCCGATAAGAAATTGCAGATAAAATCTACTTATTTTCCAGAAGATAGTTGTAGTTGTCACATTTTTTTGCTGGGTTTGCTGTTTCAGCTCTTCTGAAAAAAAGTATAGATATGTTGTGGTTTCATTTTTCCGTTGATGCCATTTCTCTTTGGTGATAATGAGGGAAATGAAAAAAGAAAACAGATTTATTATTGTTTAAACATGGTGTATATAAATTATCCATCTACTCATTGTACATTCATCTACCCTCCACTGAAAATACTAAAGCTTTTGCTAACAAACTACAAACCGGGCAAGCGGGAATATTAAAAAAAAACTCAAATTTTTGAAAGCGAACTCATTTCTAAGGTTTAACATCTCTTGCTAGCGGAATACAAGTGTACAGCAAATGAAAAGAATATATATTTCTAAACCACCAGTTATTTTAAGCTTGTAGATTTTGAGAAAATTATGAATGGTTCACATAAAATAGGAAATGCCCCCCTGACGCCTTGCCCTGCTCGGTTTCAAAAATCGAGCAAAATCTTAATTTCGTGGCAGGAAGGAAAAAATGGATTTGTATCTAGTTCGCAAAAGAAGGCGCATGGAGAAATGTGGACACTTTCCGTGAACAGAAAAATTCTTTTTCTTTCACTAGAAGATACTTTCAGGGCAATAACGAAGCTCGTCGTACTGAAATAATTCAAAAATGTGGTTCTCAGGATATAAACAAAAACCTAAGTTCGTTATTCAGCTAATTTCAAAAAATAGCTCTTATGTCAGTGGTGTGAGCGTATGTATCTTTGTTGCTTTGTATCTTGTGACTTTGTATCTTGTTTGTTGCAAGAGCCAATAAGGTTGAAGGTAATATGAGTTGATGCTTAGGAACCAATGAGATCTTGGCATCTATTTATACATGGCATTGCCAAAGGTCGAACAAGGGCACTTTGAGACCGCCATCTTGATTCTTCACAATTTTTCGTCTTTTATCACGGCTACAGGTGTTTAGAAGCATTACATTAAATATATTCATGATTCAAACGCTGTGTACAGTGATGCAGCTGTTTAAGGGTTCATATTTTAGTGTGGGTGCTGCTTCAAGACATTTCTGACCGAATTCGGCTATCGCGAACGGTACAACGAACGTATTTATGAGCTCTGTTTCACCCGCTTCAAGGTAGAGAGTAAAAGATCATATATTTTCAAAGCTGTTCCATTGAAACAATAATTGATATTTAGATATGGACTTTAATTCGAGAGTATGCGGCCTATAAATTGTGGTTTTAGATGTTTCAAAGGCAACTTATTTTTTGGAAGTAAGTACCGAGTATTGTTAATCCTGTAAACCAGCTTTATTCTCTTGCTTACAAAGTTCAACAAACCTTTTTCGTTCCGGCAATTAAAACATGAATAAGTGAACAACATGATACATCCTTCCTGCTTACTAGGTATTATAGTTGTTGAAACGTATTTTATTTACACCTTTTACTGTTCATTACGAGAAAATACGCAGTCTTTTGCGTGAAACGGCGACCAATAGTGCGAAGATACATTCATTAGCGCGAAAATACGAACATTTGCGCATAAATCAGATTCAATTACGATTTTTGCATTTTAATCAACATTCAATAACACTTTTGAGCATTCATATGCGTCATTGGGTATACAAAAGAGAGAAATATACTTTCATTAAGGCCAACATCAAAGTCATTAATACCATCTTGAAAGTCAATAGGGACAGCTGACATACATTAAAGTGCAAACACTATTCATTAACATTTTTACGACACTGTTTGCAATTCAATAGCATTCCTGGACAACCTTAGGATGGATAAGACAAATACTAATGTGCTTGTATAATCAATTAAGTGTTCTTTACATTTAATATACTAAAATCGATTTTCAATTAAACAATAGAAATTCAAACAAATTTGTCCTGAATTTCAGTCCGTTAAATGTATATCCCTTAAAAACCTCGCTATTTAAACATTTTGGGAGGTAGGTTTGATGTCGAGGGGGGAAGCATAAGCTGTGTACGTATGGAGCGGGAATGGCCAAATCTAGGTGGCTGCCAGGCACCCCGTCATACGCAAAGACCGCCGACTTATCGGGATCCATTTTTCCCTCGCCCGTGCTAGAAAGTCACCGAAAAACCGACACAGTATTCATTACTCCAGCAGCTCCCGAAAAAACATTTGATAGGTACTTAATATTGCCATGGTCATAGTCAAGTTTCGTCATCGTTGGCCGCACACTTGGCGGTACGTCCTCCACTCCCTGTCGCGCCCCACCATGACTTCTAGCCGCCTAGGGTAAATGTATAGCCGTAGCCGTCGACGAACACACAGTGGCGAAGTACGGCGTGATTCTTTAAACAAATTCAGGCCAATTTTGGGGGGAAATTGGTATTGTTTAATTGAAAATATATTTTTGTATATTAAATGTAAAGAACGCTCAATAGTCCAGTTTCGAATTCAAAATTACCGCTGAATATAAACATTAACGACACATTCATACAGGGTTAGCCTCGACGTAAAGTAAAATATTCAGAAATTCTGGCAAGCATGTGTTTGAAATTTGAATATACACAATAGACAGAGTAATAAACATGTCTTTTTCTCGTTGGAATTTGTGAATATATTACTTCAGATGGAGGCTAAGGCTGTAAAAGATGCGTCTTCACTTCTTTAATGCAGCGGTCATAGCGAACTCGAAAATGGACTATTGATTGTACAAGCGCATTAATGTTTGTCTCATCCATTCTAAAGCTGTCCAGGAATGCTATTGAATTGCAAACAGTGTCATAAAAATGTTAATGAATAGCGTTTGTACTTTAATGTTTGTCTATTGTCCCTAATGATTTTCAAGATGTTAATGACTCGAATGTTGGCGTTAATGAAAGTATATTTTTCTCTTTTGTATGTCGAATGACGCAAATGAATGCCCAAAAATGTTATTGAATGTTGATTAAAATGCAAAAATCGTTATGGAATCTGACTTACGCGCAAATGTTCGCTTTTTCGCACTAATGAATGTATCTTCGCGCTGTTGGTCGCCTTTTCACGCAAATGAATGCGTATTTTGTCGTAATGAACAGCAAAAGGTGTAGTAAAGATGCGTAACTTAAGCCTGGTTTCCATATGATCCCTACGATCGTTGAGATCGCTGAGAAAAAAAGTTCAGCGATTGCAGCGATCATAGCGATCATAAGGAAACCACTTTCCTGCGATCGTAGCGATCGCAGCAACAACGATGGCTGGAAAGTGGTTTTCATATGATCGCTGCGATCGCCGAACTTTTTTTTTCTCAGCGATAGCAGCGATCATATGGAAACCAGGCTTTAAGGTGGCTCGATATAGTTTTTCAAGGTCAATACCTCCCACGTTTCAGTTTTGTGTTTACAAGTGATAGCCTCTCATTATTCAGGGGTATTGTCTCCAAAATTCATATTTTCGTGCACAACAATAGCAAGCATTTCTGCATATGTCAAATGCATTGTTAGTTACTGCTGTTCACGTGAAAATGAAACTTTGAGACAATACCCCTGAATAATCAGAGACTCGCTTGTAAAGACAAAATTTCTGACAAAATATTAGCGAATTGTAGCCCTTATTTTACTACCTTACAATATATCAATAATCTTGAAACTAAGAGGTCATATAAAAGGACGGTTTATCTGAAGATTCTTAAATTTTTAAAAAAAATTTATCGAAAGGTTTAAAAATTATTCGCTAATTTGTTGAAGTAGACCGAAATGTTTACATTACTGCTAATAAGAGCGCCCCGATACATACTAATCAATTCCTTCTTTCCAGCAATCGGCTGGAGGTATCTCCATGATCTTTCACACACGTTTTTAAAAAGATTGAAGCTACTATGCTGTGAAATTTCATGTCAAAAGCGCTTCGTTTAGTACAGATAACAGTCGAACATCAAGATTGTCCATTTTTTACCGTATTTCTAACCATAAAAACTTCTTCCCAAAATATCTCGATAACGCTCTTACAGATTTCGCTTAAACTTCACGAACATCGAGGCGGCTATTGTAGGAAAAAGCTCCAGTAAACGATCTTGGAAGAACAGGTCCCACTGCCGAGAAATACTGCTGCAAGTATAATAGGTAATGGCGTCATCTCATTGCCATGACAACTCCGATGTCATTGCAACCCTAATCATATCAAAGTTTCTTCTTTATCTAATACAACTGTGGGGTTAATTTTTCCAAATCTTTGTTTATAGCGACGTGGTTCACGCTCAAACGTGGGAGGTATTCACTCTAAAAAACTGTATCGAGCCACCTTAAGTAGAAACAGTTGCGTTAGGGAATAAAATAGGAAGAAGCTAGTTGACACTAATTAGATATTGTTTTATTGAGTGGAATAACATGATATGAGTAGAAAAATATTTCGGCAGTTTCAATTGATAATTTTCTTGGAAGTTAATAAATGTTAGGCTATCAACCTTTGACGTTGCATGAAGCATAATTTAATTGTAGATGTTGTAAAGCTGAGGTGATTTCTGAAAATCGTTTGAGAAAACTTTCTAGTAAACAATTTGCGTTTTTTACGTACGAATTGTAAAAGGGCTTAAGTCCAACATCTTCACGTGCAAATTGTGTGCATGAGTTATTCTTGTAATTCTGTTTACTCGATTACTTAACAATTAATGAATGAGGCTGAGTATCTTATGAAGAATCATGGAGATCGAGGAGGGTGTTATCCGTCAAGGCATTAACCTGCAAGAGCGCTGCATTTTTGACGTCATTTCCTCGTTAAACACAAAATTCTTCCAAATTTGGTCATCAGTAACTGGTTGTGGTGAATTATGCGGGTGCTTTTAGCCAATCAGAATCGGGGAAATATTTTGAATGAATAATGTGTGATAACTCGAATTCCCTCTCGTACGAGCCACGAAAGGGGCAAAGTCCGACACTTTCACGTGCAAACTCTGTGATTCTACATCTCATGCTGGCCTTTCACAGTAATAATAGTAACTTGAACGTATGAAGACATCTTTAGTTTTGTAACTAGTGCCTAAGCAAAGGCTCTTTTCTTTTAAGGAGCAAAAACTCATAACACTCTTAGAATTGAGTGCTCAGAGTTAAAGACTGTTTCATTAAAGTGGAATCGCACGTGATAACCTCGTGAATAATGATGATGCAACCATCTACAACAATGATGAAAATCTTAGCTATTCGGTATTCGACGACCTTCATTATTTTAAGAAACCATGAAGAACCTTGAAACCTTCGTGTCTTCGTCTAAGCAACGTTTGGTGAGTTGGTATTCATAGTACTTTAACAATTTGTTTATTTTGCACCAGATGTTTGAGGGAAAGACAAAGAAAAGTGAATTTATCAGTTCGAATCAGTTATGTGCTGCGGTTCTCGTTTTCATTAATGTACAGCAATACCCAATTTCGCGCAAAACATAGCCTTAATTTAGGATTAAGACAGAAGATTGCCGATACTGTTACACTGAACCATTCAAAATAGCTCATGCACGTAAAACGTGCCTATGTTTCATTTTTGATGGCAATTTTTAACATGTGGCATAACTCCAAACTCTCTTCATGCTATTTAAATCACACATTTAGACATTCATTTAAAACATACCTGCGAATTGGCTTGGGCTAATTGAAGGAAATCTCTGCAGGACAACATTGAATTGCCGAAAGTTTCATGGTAGGCCAGTGGTAATTGTGTAAACACTTCTAATTTCGAAACGCACAAAAGTAGAAAAAAAAGGGGTCGTTTCTCGTACTTCGTGTAGGTTTCCCCATTGCAAAGTTGCTTAAGAAAAAAATGAATTTTTCTTCCTATTGATAGTTTCGATTCTTCAGCTATTAGTTGCTGGCTAATATTTAGTTTTAAGTTAAAAGTTGCATAAAATCCAACCTGAAGGGGTGGTGATTTTGCAAACTAGACAAGAGAGGTAGAGTTAGAACCACTAGTGACAGTCAGTAGTCGAGGGTCAGTTCATTTAGGGTGATTAATAATAATAATACTATGGCCTAAATGCTGTTGGTTTTTGGCCATCTCAGTTTTAAAAGGAATAACACACAAACTGGGGTTACAAACATCAGAAATAACAAACGCATTGTATAATAACTTACTTTTAAAATATCGAACTTGATGTTTCGTATGCTTCAACATACATCTTCAGAAGGACCGTTAACATGAGTACTAACTAAATTTCAATTTAAAAAAGCATAGTAAGATAAGTAACTAATTAACATGAAGGAAAATTGACTGAAATTATGCAAACTAATATAAGTTAAGCTTTTCGCTGCTTATATTCTCATTTAGGGCTGGCTTTAAGGTCTCGGTAAATGAAAATTTTAGTACATTGCTCGATTTTGTTTTTTTGGGATTTTTGGCATGAGTGGGTCCTAAATTTTATTTTGGCAGAAAAAGAAAATCAGAAAGTGCTTTTTAACCCTTCTAAAATGAGCCTTTTCTAAGCTAAACAGCCAAGCGTGAACCTCGCGCTAAATCTTTAGAGCTGATTTTCTCTCACTCTATTTTAGACGCAAAAATCAAAATTCTCCGACCTCCAGTCGGGACAGGTTTTAAGCTATCGCTTTGAAACTTTCAGATATGATGGATAATGATATAGACTCAAAAACGGTGTGAGGAATTTTCCGATTTCCCTTTGTAACTCATTTTATGTCAGTTTCTTTGCGTAAATAGCGCTCGAGATTCGACTTTTTAGTTTGAAATGCAATAATTCCGCTAGTACGAAACATATGCAAATTTCCTCACACCCATTTTTAGGTCTTTTATCTGTCAATCAGATGCAATAAAAAGGAAGTGAATATTTAACAACGCGAAAGGGCTGGAGCTTCAGCAGTAAACTCGATACCTCTGAGTTCGAGAGCAAAAAACTTAAGCGCCCTTTGAAATTCGATGAAATAATATCTTTTATAAGGTAATTTAGTCTTTTAGCTTTAATTTGATTAAAAACTTGCCTTTGTAGCGAAAATACTCGCGCGACTAGAATTTTTTTTCTGTGGGCACCTCGTTTTCCTTTACCGAGACCTTAACTCCCTAAAACCCCTAATAAGAAGAGTCTCCTTGATTTTACAATGGGTACCTGCTTTTCCTCTTGTTTAAATGTCAAAATGGTCCCATTTCAAATTGTGAACAGTTGAAGTGTCGTGTTCTCCAATAGTTGATGAATGACCGTTACTGGTAATTGCCTTGAAGTGTTCAGTTTTTTTTTGTCACGCAATCTCCGCTTGATTGTGTCAATGTCGAAATCCTGACAGTCCCAACAACTAGCTTTATATACAACTCTGAACATTTGAGAACGGGTGAGCCTGTCTTTGTAGGAGAAAAGAGACTTGATGCGATGTGTGTTTTGGAAAAGGTCAATGGACCCATGAAATTTATTTATACAAGCCTTGAGTTGTTTGGTAATAATTCTGCTTTGCAGCTCGCGAAATCTACTTTTTCCGCCGCTTTGTGCGCGAGAAATTTTGGTGTTTTCCATATAAGGTCAAACTAAGGGATATGAGCTGATAACCGAGATTGGGTGAACCAATCAGAATGCTAGAAATGCATTATCTGAGGTTGAAAATTTAATAAAGTCAGTTATACAATGCGATTGTTATTTCTGATGTTTGCAACTGCAATCCTATGGCCTATTACGTGACCTGGCTAACTGTAAGCCCAGGACATAACCCTAAGTTAAGCCTGGCCTTGAGCTAAGTTATCCACCCGCCTGAAAATTTTTTTTATCCTTAGAATCTTAACCCAAACCCTGGGTTTCAACTACCAATAACCCTGGCTTTCGCTGAAGGGTGTCAAAAGCTCTGGTCACGTGACCTCCATTTTTCTTCATTAAAAGAGCGAGGTAAAAAGGTCAAACGGGGTCAATTTTAGCCATTTTGAAACATTGATCTCCACCAGCTCTGCGGGACAATCTGTTCTGTGACTGCACGTGACATAACGTACGTTTCAAGAAACGGAGCCGTCAAAACGACAGTCACTGAGTCACGGTAGTAACGCTAGGCAATCCTTGGAAGAGTAACATTTCGATGCAGACAGTGTTTTGAAGAAGAAAAAATCAAAAGCGCCAGAGTTCTGGTACTCACTTTTTATCGAATAATAAGGACTTTGACAATGGTAACAGGACGATATTTCGCCTTGTTACATTACTAAACGAGGAAACTTGGAGCTGTTAACATAAGTTATTTTGGTCACGCCTCGCGTATATATTTACCGGACTTCGATGCTTTCGTTTGGAGGCTGCCTTCAGGAACCCAAACCAATTCTCAGGTATGTCTTAGATGAATGTCTAAATGAGTGATTAAAGGAGGACTGAAAAATTTGGAGCTATACCACATAAAGAGTAATGCCGCAAAAAACAACTACTACAAAAAACATTTTGGCTGCGTAAATTCAAATTCAAATTCAAATACTTTATTCTCCGCTCCCCTCAGGGCTTTTTCAGGGATAATTTACAACACTGGTTGGGGGACTTTGCCAGACTGCTTACAAGTAATGAAGGAATGAGAAATGATGCCCCCATACATGAGTGTGAAAGTGAGATAGACCGCTACACCGGGCACTACGTGCCCTACTCTTTACGAAGAGTATGTGGGTTCTTTAACGTCCCACAGATTTACTACATGTGCAAGGGCTTGTGAGACGAGGCCTACGGTTTATCGTCCTTACCCGAGAAGACTAGAAAGTCTAACTGTTTGCAGATGTTATTACAAAGGCAGCACTTTCTTCTCAGTTATTTAAGGACTGTGAGTGTTGGTCTGGCCGGGCTTTGAACCTACGGCCTCCCGCTTAGCAGACCGGCGCTTATCCCATTGAGCTAACCGGGCGGCGTAAAAACCTGACCTTTGAATGCGCCTTTGAATTATGTCAATTCAAAGAGTCTCGATATTGCTTTGAAAATATTTTCTTGGCAAAAAAGAATGGTTGTTCTATTGATGGAAAGTTTCCAAATTTCTCCTTGCGTCTTTATTTGCGACCACGAGGAGAGTTGATGTTAACAAATTTCAGGTTGAAAATAAGGCCATAATGATCCTTCGACCACGAAAACTGATCTTCTTACTTTTCTCGAAAATAAAAGGCTTTTTGCGAGAACAGTTTACTTCAGATTACTTATCTATCTAAAAGCTAACTATTGACAATAAATAAAGGAAATCCTCTTTTTTTCAACTGCTGCCACTCGATGCTCGATATATCTTGACCGTGGCTCTTTTTCTTAAAAGTTTAACTCGGTACAAGTAAAAACCTGGGGAGTTTTGTTTTTTTTTTCTATTACCCTATTCTCCTTTATTTTCGAGGGACTTAAATTTCGCGAGTCTTTAATTTCGCGATCGCGGAGAAAAATTGTGTTTGCAGGGAATTTAATTTCGCGAAATTGACGATTAAGTGACTTTATTTTTTCTTTTTTGCAAAAATTGTACGTTAATCAACAATTGAAACAAACCAATATGCTGTCCCTTAGCGGCAGTTGTATTCCTCTAAAAGTCAGTCTTACAGTAATAAAAAAAGTCTTCTTGTTCTTCCGAGTCATTATCGAGTATCGAGAGTATCGTTACATGTCCTTTCTAGGAGATATCAATAGAACCTTCAATCTCTTCAAATGGATCCTCAGGGGGAAGGCTAAACGATTCATCTAATAGTTGGGCGATGCCAGTCTTTTCCCACCCTTTAGCGATGTGGCGCCTACCAATATCACTGCTGAGATGGTTGTACAGGTCCACCAACCATGAAGCGTGGAGAGGTTTCAGGGCTGTAAGTCTCAAATCGACGTTGACCTCACCATGAGCATCACCGCTTCCTGGGTTTATCTGTTTCTGTACCTCTTCGGAGTACCGTGTGGTAAATTTGTCTTTCATAAAGCGCTTCGCCTCACCGTTAACAGTCAGATCTAATGACTGAAAAAAGTGAGTCATATTAGCGGGTACGGACACAACCACGATATTTAGAAATGCCAGCTTTGACAAGACCTTCTCCGTCTTTTGCCCCTTAAACACATCCCCGATCAGAAGCGCTTTCTGTGTTAGTGGCAGCTTCGGGTCCTTCTTTTTCCTCTCAACGAATGGCTTGATGACTTTGTCGATCAGGGAAAGTGTTTCCGCTTCATTTGAGTAGTGCTTCTCTTTCTGTGAAACTGCAAACCCATTTGGAAACTTGAAGCCCACTGGCTGACTTCTTGAAGTTTTCCCTTGGTATATGATCTGCATTGGCGAGAACTCCCCCGACAACGAAATAACAAATGTAAGCGCTATGTTCCTTTTATCGGGTAAGCCTTTGACAGGGACTGAAGAAGAGTTCTTCGAGGCCATTGTCATTCTTCCTACTCAGACGTATGAGGAAGGGGTTTGGTCCGCGTTTAGCACCAATTCGGGTGGGATTTTGTGCTGGGTGATCGCACGGCTGATATCTGTAAGAAAAGTGAGCTTGCACTCTTCAAACACCCCGCGAGGTACTGGGGGACGGGTTGTTGTTCCAGCTCGGCGGGTGAAATTGCAACGTCTATAAATAGACTTCACCCAGGTAGGTTTGGGCTCAAATCCTCTCAATCCACTTATGTTGTTGCTGTTTACAAGTGCCAGTGCAGTAGCCTTAACCACGCAGGAATTTACAACACCGCTTCTGCTACGAATACTCTTGAGAAGGGAGATTAGCTTGTCGGGGATTTCTTACGACACCGTACGCTGGTACACTTAACAATCAAGAGGACTGTATACTTTTCGAATACAAACGGTTTATTACAATCTAGATCCAACAATCTAGTACAATCATGTTCAACGATCAGAGCCCGGCGAACTCACACCCAATCCTACGTTTACAGAAGTTTTCTACCACACGAAACAGTAATTTTCCAGTATTCACGTGTACAGTAATTTTTCGAGCTCACAATATTGTAATGCACCTAAATTAAGCTATTATTGCAAAATACCACGTTCTTCGTCCTTATTTGGTTCAGTAAATTCACTAAGAACTCTGGTCACAAATTGTGAAATATCGAGACTATTCTTATTCGTTACAAAGTTCATGTTGTGATGTAGTCCTATGTTTCTAATCAATGTTCATAAAGTTAATAGCAATCAAATGACGCTTATCGGATTTCTTTTCCGACATAGCTTGCTATCCAGTTCAAGAAGGCTTGGTGGACGACCACGTGTATCATGCGGGATAGCCTCGATATTTGCCTCTGTAACCCTAACCCTTTCACCTCTCCACTTTCAATCGTTTCTCGTACGCTTGCTTGAAAGTCCTGACTGTACTTTCCTTTAGGGCCGGTAGTTCTTTCTTGAAGTGACAGATAGCTTTTGAACTGCCATTCTCACTAGCATATTTTCCAATCTTGGCACGAATCTCAGCGGAGACGTGCTTGTATTTTCTGCGCTTTCTGGATGAAGATGCAGTAGAAGACTCGGGTGTAACAATATCCGCAACACTCGATACAACAGCGTTGTATTCTACGTCTCCCAGTGGCATGCTCTTTTTACGTGGAAAACAGGCTGGAACTGAATGCTTACTCTCTATATCTTCACTATTCTCAGGTTATTCTGGTGTTTGTCGCCTCTGGATCGTAAAGCCACAGCGAAATAAAGACATTGCGCTAAGCAGTGGTACTTGACCGTCGTGGCTTTACCGGATGATTGCAAACACATAAGGGAACTTGATATCCTATAGTGTTTCGTGGTTTTACGCGTCTAAACTGAAACATTATACCCACCGCGGTCAAATGTCTGAGCATGCGCGAAGAATTGAGTGAGGATCGCTACGTTCGATTTGGAAAAGCTACACACATGTGGCGACGTCTTCTTGCGGGCAAGAACAGGGAAATTTTCTTTGTATTTCAACAAAGTTCACTAGCGATGAATAGGAAGAATAAGAGGAACGTATAATATGAAATGTAAGTATGAGTAAACTTCCCTCTGTCAATCATAATATTCCCCAACTGCTCGTATGCTCTTGTTGATCAATGATCGTGACGGCGCGCATTTGTGGCCGCTGAAAGTATAAGCTCAAGTTTAAATAGTTTGAAATTGTTTGAGCTTTCTGTAATACTTTTATACTAACACTGGCTCGAACGTAATTTTCATGGTTGGTATTTTTATTTAATGCAAACCATATCTTTTGGGCTCTAGTTCGTTCTGCAAAATATAAAATTTTGTAAATTGTCTGGTTGTTTTTTCCGATGAAACTGTTCTTTTATGACTGACGACCTTAATTTTAAGCTTGTTCTTACCTTTTCACATCAAAATCATTATCTCGCTCAGGGTTTAAGTCTGTATCATAATTAATAACAAACAAAGTGTATCGATAATGAATAATTATTTTAAATCTCATTCATAAAATCCAATGACCACATCACATGAGTTCAGTAAACATATAATCAAGCCGCTCAAAAACGATGCATGAACATCTATCGTCTCAATATAATGTTATTTATTGTTATCAGGCCAGGCACATTGTGAGAGGAAAAAGGTTTTATTTCTTAGCAGAAGTTTAATAACCATACATAAGTTCAGTAATCACAGCAGCATACAGTCGACTCCCGATAATTCGAACCTTCAAGGGAAATCGAAATAAGTTCGAGTTATCGGGAACTCGAAGAAAATAGCCGAGAGTAAGGAAAAAACAGTTTTTACTGCACAGTGAGCATTTTAATCACATTTAATTGTAGAAATGTCAAGTGAAAATTAAAAGATAGTTCTTGATTATAAATCAGAACGTAACGTAACAAACATAGCCTAAATAGACCATGCGTTTTCCTGTTTTGAGAAGAAAAGCTGCTTCACGTTAGCCTGTAACAATCAAAATCAGCCTCCATTAGTAAACTATACTCCTACGATACATTAATAGGAAATCCAAAATTCAATGTTTCGGACGCCAGTAGACGACTTTTTTCTCGACTTTTTAAGGACTCAAAACATGGTTCGAGTTATCGAGGGTAAAATTAATAGAAAATGACCTGAGGGGAAACGAAAATTGGTTCGAGTTAGCGGGAGTTCGAGTTACCGAGGGTAAAATTACAGTAAATGTATGACGGAAATCCAGGGGAAATCGATTTTGGTTCGAGTTAGCGCGAGGTTCGAGTTAGCGAGGCTTCGAGTTATTGGGAGTCGACTGTAATTCTATTTTTAACTGCTTGACATTTCAAATTGACGAGACATCAGTGTACATGCTGTCATTTCATCACTATTGCTTATTCTTCATGTTTGCCCACATTCATGACTAGGGTTCAGTTTTCACTACGCTGTCCATCCAATGCTTGCAGCTTAGTCTTAGTATTACAGTTTAAATTACTAGGAAGGGGGTAAATGAGGTCTCAGTTGTACAACCTTCTATGTTGATTTAAATGCCATAGTGTTTAATGATCTTGTATGCATCTTTAAAGTGGGCCAAATAATTAATATAATTTAAAGATTATTGTATGGTGCCAGATGCTCATATAGCATTAAAAGGAAACGCACTTGGTATCTAGTTTTGTTTTTATTAAAACAATTTGACAACTTATTATTTATTTGATTAAATCTATCTTATTTTTGTACAGAAAGTTAGGAAGGGGATGAACAAAAGACACAAAGTCTAGACCCTGAAGGAGAAGCAGATAGATGAGAAAAGGAATCCGATGCAAAATGAGAACAAAGAGTGAACATAGGCACGTTAAACGTGCATGAGCTATTTTGAATGCTTCAGTGTAACTTGAATGCTTCAGTGTAACCTTACCAAGAGTGATGAATCTACGTTTGTCGTCCTAAATGTAGACTGGGGTTTTGTGCGAAATTGAGCATTGCCGTAAATAAATGAAAACGCGAAACGCTCAGCTGCGTCGATCCTCATGCTACTTTCCTCTGTCTTTCCCTGTTACATTTGGTGCAATTTAAACAAATTGTTAAAGTAAAATATATGTCTACTCACCAAACGTTGATTAGAGGGAAAACTCTAAGGTTTCCTCGGAGTTTCTTAAGCCAGAGTTTCTTAAGCCAAAATGTAACTCATCGAATTCGAGGAGTTACGAAATACCAGGATTTTTATCATTGTGGTGACTGTGGTATATGGTTGCATCATCACAATTCACGAGGTTTTCACGTGCGATTCTACTCAGTGAAACAGTGTTTAACTCTGACAACTTATTTCTTCATGTTTGAAAAGCTATTGCTTCTTCACAGACAAGAGCCTTTATTAAGGCATTGGTTACAAAACAAAACAGGTCTTCATACGTTCAAGTCACTGTTACTATTGTGAAAAGCCAATCTGCATGAGATGTACAGTCACACAACTGGCACGTGAAAGTGTTGGACTTTGCCCCCTTTCGTGGTTCGTACGTGAGGGAATTCGAGTTATCACACAGTAATCGAGTAAACAGAATTATAAAAATAACTCATGCACACAATTTGCACGTGAAGATGTTGGTCTTTGACCCTTTTACAATTCGTACTTAAAAAAAAAACGCAAATTGTTTACTACAAAATTTTCTCAAACGATTTTAAGAAATCACCTCGGCTTCATTACAACATCTGCAATTAAATTATGTTTCATGCAACGTCAAGGTTGATAGCCTAACATTTATTAACTTCCAAGAAAATTATCAAACTGCCGAAATATATTTCTGCTCATATCATGTTACTCCACTCAATAAAGCAGTACCTAATTATTGTGTCAACTAGCTTCTTCCAATTTTATTCCCTAACGCTACTGTTTCTACTTAAGTTTATACGCATCTTTACTAAATAAAATACGTTTTAATAACTATAATGCTTAGTATGCGGGAAGGATGTATCATGTTGTTCACTTATTATTCCTTTTTGTTGTTGTTTTGCCGGAACGAAAAAGGTCTGTTGAACTTTGTAAGCGAGAGAATAATATTTCTAGAGCTTGTTTACAGGATTAACAATACTCGGTACAGCTTTAAAAAAATAAGCTGCTTTTCAAACTTCTAAAACCACATTTTATAGGCCGCATACTTTCGAATTAAAGTCCATATCTAAATATCAATTATTGCTTCACTGGAAGAGCTTTGAAAATATATGATCGTTTATACTCTACCTTGAAGCAGGTGAAACACAACTCATACCGTTCGCGATAGCCGAATTCGGTCAGAAATGTCTTGAAGTAGCATCCACACTAAAATATGAACCCTTAAACAGCTGCATCACTGTACACAGCGTTTGAATCATGAAGATATTTAATATAATGTTTCCAAACACCTGTCGCCGTAATAAAAGACGAACAAATTGTAAAGAATCAAGATGGCGGTCTTAAAGTGCCCTTGCTCGACCATTTAATAGCAATGTCATTTTTACGTAGATGCCAAGATCTCATTGGTTCCTTAGCATCAAAACTCATAGTACCTTCAACCTTATTGGCTCTTGCAACAAACATCCGAACATACAAAGTTACAAAGATACAAAGCCACAAAGATACATACGCTCACACCACTGACATATGAGCTATTTTTTCAAAATAACTAAAAAATGATGTACATAAAGAACACCTAATTTAACGGAAAATACAGATAAAGGTTCTACTCAATTTTATTTGCAATTTTGTCTTCTTTCTTACACTATTTTAGACTGTCTTTTAGAAAATCTTGTTAGCCAAGTGGTCTAACTGAGCAGCCATCATTTGGAGATGGGCAGCTATCCTCTCAAGGCTTTGTTACCTGTATATTTTTTTCTGCTTTTTCTTTTAGTGTTCTTTCTTGATCGTTGATCATCTCTTTGGCTTAAACAAGGTGCATTATTCCGGCCATTAAACGACAAAAAAATATTTCTGTACAGTTGTTCATCTGTTTATAAAATATTACTTAAAATGAGAGGACGGTGAATTCAAATTGCTGAGAACAAAATTTTAGTTAAGTGTGGTTTACCATATTTTCTGATGTCTCTATCTTTTGGTTTTGGAGTGAAGAGATTTATTAACTGCCTGGCTTCTGCGTAATTATTGCACCATTTTGTCCGAGGTTTGTAGTCGGTAACGTTGTCAGGTTGTTCCTGCTCATCTCCTCAAATACTGCGTACAGTCTCTCGGGGATTGGAATTTTAGATGGCTTTTACTGTTTGCCCACGATGATGGACAGGACAGCTGACAGGAGACTGACTATGTATTTCGGGCAACATGACTCTGGTTCCGGGCGATATGACTTCGGGCGAGATGACTTTTGGGCGACTTGACCTGTTACCATCGCGTTTCTACGCGTCAGGCAAGGCCATGATCCTTCAGCAGGTACCCCTTCTGCCCTCGATAAAACTTAATCAACACTCCGGAGATGTTTTTGACTACAGTTTTCGCTTCCTGTTGCCTTCTCCCTTCCTGGTCTCATCACGCTTTGGAACAGCGACATTCAGTAAACAATATAGTCACAGCGGTAAACAAATGGCGACGACAAGCTTTCGCATGTTGGCTCTTTCAACACGAAGAACTTTTTTAGCGAAGGTCAAAAAACATTAGTGAACTCGGAGAATAACGAAAATTTATCTAACTATCAACTGTTAAAACACAAACCTCCTCTTTGAAGTATTTCGCTTCACTTTAGCATAATTATTTCTGACGATCGTTCAACTGTATTTTGCCTGACACCGGTTTCTGCAATGGTTTCAATTAAAAATTCGCGCGGGAAATTTCCCCGGCCGGACGAGTATAAATACCTAGGAGTAATTTTGGATCAGTCGCTTTCATGGAACGCGCACGTGAATTATTTAATAAGCAAAGTTAGTGAGAGAATAGGAATTCTTGGCCGCACCAGGCGGAGCATTAGTACGCATACTGCTGGTATAATTCAGGGGCACCCAACGACAATTTTCGGAAGAATATCTGTTCGGAAGACGATTTGAGATCTAGAATTTTCGAAACATTTGTTGTAAAATTTCTTGCTTGCCTGCCTCTCCTAGGATTTTCGAACATCTAAAAAAATGGTATAATTGCCTATTTTTAACGGATTTTTACCCTAAAAAGGTCACCTAGAATTTTCGGGAGCCTTTTTTCTGGCTGAAATTTTCGAAAAGGTAAGTTTTGATCCCTATAATTTTCGGATCACTAGACTTTCAGCTAGGAAATCCGAACAGATGAAAAATTTTTAGGGGATAAAAATATGCCTATATCTACCGTTTAAATACTAAAATACGTTTAACAATGCTATGTTTAAGTGGTTTTGAACTATATTCTCGTTGGGTGCCCCTGATAATTTACAGATCATTTATTCTTCCTGTTCTTGATTATTGTAATACCGTTTGGAACTGTTGCGGACGCACGAATACTGATAAGAAAAATTACAGAGACGTGCGGCAAGGATTATCAATGCAAACAAACAGCAGTGATGAAGCGCTAGCTCACCTAAAATATCATAAGCTGGGGCTTAGACGGGAGATTCACGCGTTAAACCTGTCTGAATAAGTGCTACCCGCAATTTTTAATGGACTACTTTTATTTTAATAGAGATATCGTACAGAGAAAAACGCGGCAAAGTAATCATCTCCATCTTCCCTCCATCAAATTAGAATGTACGAAAAAGCTTTTTATTATCATGGATGTGAAGTTTTTAATCGTAATTTGTAGTTTTTATTAATAGTTTGTAATAATTTTTATCCTTTTTCTAGGATGTTGTCCTATTAGCTTAGTTAGGACTAGTTTTAAGTATTTTTAACATATCTTTATATTTCTTTTGTTATCTAGAGCCTCTAAGAATATCAGTTATTGTAACTGTAGGGGTTACCATAGCTAAATAAAAGTATCTTCTTCTTCTTCTTCTTCTTCTTCTTCTTCTCTGGGGACGAGATTGGAGTAAAAACGACTCGAAGCATTCTCAAAGCAATCGTCTGAAATTCAGGCTAAAGAGTAGCCTGCGTGGCAGGCGTTCGAAAGGGAAGGGAAAAGAAAGAAGGGCGCGAGACCGCGCCGAGGGGGAAGGAGGAGGAAAACCTTTCCTTTCTTCCTGGCCTAAATTCCCCCTTCCCCTTTCCCTTTGAACGCCTACCGCGTAGGCTAGCTAAAGAGGGGTCAAATTAAATCGAATATACAGTTATTAATACGCTATGGCTATATGCTGGGCAGCCGGGAAGGGACTTAAAAAAACTAAATGCGCGGAAGTCAGAACATTTTCTAGAATTTCTGCAAAATCCCTTTTTCTAATCGTTTGAAACTATTCCATCTTCATTTAGAATTACCAAGCGATCAGGAAAACAAGAATGCATTCGCAGATGGACAGTTCTGGTTTCTTGGGCATAGAACAGAGTCGATACTGTTTAGGATTAGATAGTTAGCCTGTCTGAAATTGTGCCCGTGAGTAACGCGCTCACGAAATTTTTCCTAGGCTAATTGTCGAAACAGCGTCTGACAGCGTCGCCCGGGAGTGGGGGGGGGGTTACTGCCACAAATAAGCTATATAGGTATGTGCCGCCCCATCGGGTAGGGTTTTTGCGCCGTTTTGGTCTGAAAATGGGTACACACTCTGCCCATTTTGGTCTGGAATTGGGTATGGTGTTTGAGGGAACTACGGAGTCTAGGAAAGTATTTTATCGTTTCAATTCCAAATGAGTAAGAAAGAGAGAAAAATATGCGAATTCGAAATGGATTTGAATAATTTTTTTGTTTGTGTAGATAACAGAATTTCTGCCTAAAGGCGAGGTCTGACAATGGGTATGGATTTTAGAGGTCTAGTCTGAAAACGGGCGTGGAAAATTACATTTTTTGGTCTGAAATCGGGTCAGGATTTGAAGAACCGGGCGGCACACCCCCCAACAAGAATTCTTGGTTTTCACATGACGTCACCAAAATTCAAACTACGAAACTATCGCTTCTTCTGAGTTTCTACTTTCACGTGATACTAGAGCACCTTAAAACCTTTACACAAAAAATTTTAGGTTCAAACTGGTTCTTTGTTTTTCGATACGGTACTCTTGAATTTCCAGGCTTTTGCGTGACGCGGCATTTTTAGCTGGCGGCCGGGAAAGCTCTTATGTGGGTTAAAATCATTACGGATTTTTGGAGATTTTGCTATCTAAACATTCCTTGTCTTAGAATGAATATCACTTTAATCTTTATGAGTTCCTCAGGCGAAGAATTCACCAATAAGTAGGAAAACTCAAAAACAAATGTTTATGTTAAATGACCAAATGTCGTTCTAAGATAAAGGAACCGTGTAGTTCGAGTATAGCTGCAGCTAATGCAATGCCTACCTCAGTATAAATTCCCGATTAGTCTTGATAGTTCGCTTGATTTGTCACGACGAAAAAGTCTACGAGAAAAAAAAAAATTTGCAAATCAAGTAAGTATAAAAGTCAATTACATTTTCCTTCACATAATAACCGGACTTGCACAAAACTTACCTATAAGCAATTTGCAACAATCAACCCTTCTACCAAGAAGAAATTAAACCTATGGGATTTTTCCCTTCCTTTAGCTTTCACTTTCAACAAAAGTGACGTAAATGCTTCCAGAAATTTCTCCCGAAATGCAGCCATCCATGAATATAACCAAGGGGTTAGCCCGAATTTCTTGACGATCAAATACTTCGACTCGAAGCAATCGTCTGAAATTCAGGCTAAAGAGTGGTCAAATTAAATCAAATACATACAGTTATTACAGTCAAACCAGGTCAAGCGTTCCCGTCGCTAACAAACTAATGAATTCATTAATGGAAAAATGATTTCGTTTGTTGATTCAATAATCCATTCATAAAATGAATAATCCAACGGTCAAATTGTACCTCGATTCAATAATCAAATGTTGATTTGGTTTATGAACAAAATCTACCTGTTCTTTATTCTTGTCTGTTGTGTTCAATCGTATTTGCTTCCCTTTTCCTGCTGTTTACGATTGCGTTTTTCATTGCCTTTAATCAAAATAACAGCTAGAATAGACAGACCGCAAACGCAAAGAAACTGACAAAGGCCGAGGATCGAAATCCACCAATCACCGCACATACACTGACCTCAGTTTGACCGTCGTGTTTTCTAAGAGGTCAGGCCTAGGTCTGTTGCACTGATTATTGGCAGCAAACTGGCGTACATGTAACAGTTTGTTTGGGTTTGAACTTCAGAACTCGCCAGCACTCGACTCTCAGAAAAAAAAGAGGAAAACACAAAATTCTGAGGTCAACTTGTGGAAAGTGTAATTTTTCAAAAAACAGTAATCGAATCAACATTCGATTATGGAATCGAGGCTAAATATGACTATTGGATTGCTCATTTTATGAATGGATTATTGAATCAACAAACGAAATCATTTTTCCGTGAATGAATTCATTAGTTCGGTAGCGACGGTAACGCTTGACCTGGTTTGACTGTAATACGCTCTGGCTATATGCTCGGCAGCCGGGAAGGGTATAAACGCCTGGACGTCAGAAAATTTTCTAGAATTTCGGCAAAATGCCTTTTTCTAGTACTTTCTAATCGTCTGAAAGTATTCCATCTTCATTTAGAATTACCAAGCGATCAGGAAAACAAGAATGGCTTCGCAGATGAGGGGTTGTGGTTTCTCCGGCATAGAGTAGATTCGACGCTGTAAATTAGAGTTAGATATATTATGCTCGAAAATTTGAGCATAATGCCTCATATGCATGTATTCTGGAGCTTAAGAGAAGGCGTTTTATCTCTCCAGGTTCGCTTCGAGACTGGCGGGTATTTAGCTTGTCTGAAATCGTGCCCGTCAGTAACGCCAAGCTTATTCTATTCTGCGAAACAAAACGAAACGAAATATATTTGGGAAAGAGGAAAAATGCTTATTATCACATGACTGACGAAATTTTTCCTAGGCTAACTGTCGAAACAGCGTCTGACAGCGTCGACTCTACTCTATACCCAAGAAACCACAATCGCTCAGCTGCGAAGCGAGTTTTGCTTTCCTGATCGCTTGGTTATTCTAAATGAAGATAGAATACTTTGACAAAAATTTCCTCGAGATAAATGACCAAATGCCGTTCTAAGATGAAGGAACCGTGTAGTTCGAGTATAGCTTCAGATGCCTACCTCAGTTATAAATTCCCGCGCGAGTAGTCTTGATAGTTCGCTTGATTTGTCCCGACGAAAAAGTCTACGAGAAAATCATATTTTGCAAAGCACGTCAGTATAAAAGTCAATTGCATTTTCCTTCAACAAAATAACCGGACTTGCACAAAACTTACCTATAAGCAACAATCAATCAACCCTAATTAAACCTATGGGATTTTTCCCTTTCTTTAACTTTTAGTTTCATTTTGATCAAATTTCGTCAACAAAAGTGACGTTAATGCTTCCAGAAATTACTCCCGAAATGCAGCCATCCATAAAAAAGAGGAAAAATTAATAATAAAGCATTATGAATTTAGCCTGATTTTAGATTACTTTTTACCTAGTTTTTACCCTTCAGATGATGGAGTAAAACCACTCAATCGTCTGAAATTCAGGATAAAGTGGGGCCAAATTATAATACGTTGTGGCTACATGCCCGAGCTATATGCCCGGTAGCCGGGAAGCAGCCTGTGTTGCAGCCGGCTCACGCACTCGTCTTATAAACTATTTGTATAGTCCGTCTGCGAATTAGTGCACAAAAACTCGTTCTAATATCCTGCAGAATTGCAAGGACATGTGTGAGCGTTTCTGATAGGCGGATTTCTTCCGAGTTTCTTATGCACCTCACGATTGGCCTAGACTGTTCACAGTCCTCTATTTTTCAGTAAGATCGTCGAGATCGGGCGCTTTGCGTTACAAGCTGCATGAGTGTCAAAACAACTTAGGCGGCGGGGGCGGTTTGGGAGGAGGCGAGAGAAATAGAGGGACTGTAATAGCCTGCATAGCAGGCGTCGAAAAGGGTAGGGGATAGGGAGGAAGGGGAAAGGAGGGGAATTTGAAACAAAATCGTAAAACGCACTTGACAAAATCCCTGAAATGTTTGTAAATTGTAAACAAAAGTGCTACTAAGTAACGTTTTTAATTTACAAAAAGTCACTTTTTTCAGTTTTATTCAACTGATTTGGTAAATACTAGTCTAATACAACTACCCCCTCAGAGTCGGTTCATAGCGCTAGTTACAGTATATACCTCGACGCTTCTTTGGTATAACCACCACTATTTACTTCCACTTCGGGGGAAAGTTGTATATTACAGATGTTCTATTTTCAATGATTTACTGATAATTTTAGTAGTCCTGGCTAAAATTAGGGTGGCCAAAAAATAGGGGCTACTTTTTAGAGGTTTAACAGTCAATCAACATCTGCTGATTTAAGAATAGATGCAAATTAATATTGTTAATGGCTAGTCAAGAGATCACTTAATGCATGTCAATTACCATAGAGTATGACTTATTACTTGCAAACAACTACTCTGTCACAGGCAGTAAATAGTGTACTTCCATTAGAAGCATACCTGAAAATACAAACTCTTCACGTCAAAAATATTATTTTCATACTTGGTCTTACCAACCAAATGACTTTATAACATTACTTTGACTCTTAATAAAGGAAATTCTTAAATTCATAAAATGTTGTTCATACTTGATTTTCCATAGTGGTCTTTCCCATGTTCTTTTATACGTTCTTGAACCCCAGCTTCTGGAAAAAAACTTGTCAAATTTAACTCCCCTCCAAACATGATGAGACCTAAAAGACATTGCACAACAAGACAGGGAAAAATCATCATTTTTGATTATTTGGAATTGCTATACAAGGGGGTATACTGATACACACTGCCCAGTGCTGCTCGCTCAATCCTCTGAACACTTTCCCCACACCTACAGTAAAATTTACATGACTTCAGAGACCCTGATGAAGGGCATTTTTTCGAAATATTGCCATTTTGGATGTTATTCCCGTTATATATTGTATAAACTAGTCTCTCAGGCAACCGTTTTTGTCACGTCACACAACACTACTCCCCATGAAAGGGAGGGGAAAGGGGAGGAGCGTTGTGTGACGAGACAAAAACGGGGAGGTGGGATACTACTTATAATTTTTTGTGCTGGATCTTGGCAACATAACTCTGGACCCAGGAAAGGCAACAACTACTTAGCTGCATGGCTTGTCAGTACGTTAATCAAAACTTTGAATTTTGTCTCTGTTTCATTATTTGAATTTTGAGAATTTTTTTTTGCCATGTGGCCCAAATTCAGGTCCTGCTAACAACCTCACACTTCCAAATTCTAGTTATTATTGGTTCTAGAACTCAAAAACCCTTTAGAACGAGTTTTTAAGAACTCAGAAGTGCCTTGTGATTAAGCAAGTTAAAGTCCAAATAACATGAACAACCAAAGTCAACCACACTTCTAATGGCATAGCATTGAATGTAATAATCAGTTCTAGGACTCGCAACCCCTTTGGAGCGAGTTTAGAACTCCAAAGTGCCTTGTGATTAAGCAACTTAAAGTCAAAGTTACATGAACAACCAAAGTCAATTACACTTCTACATGTAGTGGCATAGCATTGAATGTAGTTGGTTCTGGAACTCACAAACCCAATCGAACGAGTTTTGAAGAACTCCAAAGTGTCTGGTCTTTATTAAACAAGTTTAAGTAAATTTACATGTACAACCAAAGGCAACCTTCTTTTCTAGTGACATAGCATTGAATGTACTTAGCCCAGCCCTACTTATAAGCTGGATCTTAATAACACAACTCTGGATCCATGAATAGCAACTTTCAGCAACTTAGCTGCATGGCTCGTCAGTACATTTATCAAAACTTTGAATTTGGTCTCTTTTTCATCATTTGAATTTTTGAGAGTTTTTTTTTGGCCATGTGGCCCGAATTCAAGTCCTGCTAACAACCTCAATTTCCAAATTCCAGTTATTATAGGTTCTAGAACTCACAAACCCTTTGGAACGAGTTTTTAAGAACTCCAAAGTGCCTCGTGATTAAGCTAGTAGTTACATGTAACGTCAAAATTACTTGAACAACTAAAGTCAATCATACTTCTAGTGGCATAGTGTTGAATGTAATTGGTTCTGGAACTCACAAACCCAACCGAACAAGTTTTTAAGAACTCCGGAGTGCTGCATGGTCTTGATTAAACAAGTTTAAGTAAAAATTACATGTACAACCAAAGGCAACCTTTTTTCTAGTGACATAGCATTGAATGTACTTAGCCCAGTGTAAACATTATTTTTTGGCAGAACAAGTTGTACTGAGGTAACAAAAATGCAGAAATCTACTTTAAAAGTGTTTTTCCATACACGCAGATATGATTTTTGGGCTGTACTTACAACTGGACTTAATGTTCATTTAAAATCATAATTACCGATTACCCACATGTACAATGTACCTTTTACCAAGCTTAACACAATGTGCACAATCGAATGTGAACAAAATTACCCTAACAAACCCTCAGAGAGAATTAACAGTGCCAGTGTTGCACATTTTAGAACATGGCAAAAACATACATGTATGGAAGGTTTCAGAAAAGGGTCATCAATGCATTAAAGTTGCATCACTGTATGAGACATTAATAAAATACAGCACCCAAGTTTTAAGAGTCTAATAATACTGGTAATAACAATAATAATAATAGTAATAACATTTTCTTCTATAGTGGCATTTTCATTGCTGTCCAATGGCCCTTTACAACAACAATTTCTTTAAATAATAATAATAATAACAGTGCACTGTGTAACAATTTTAAAATTGAGGTATGTGATAAAATTTACAACAATTGTTAAAATGAATAAAAATATGATCAAAATCAAATAAAAATCAAATAAAAAGAAAACGTAGGAAATATGTTCCTAGGATGATCATAAAATTAATTAAAAGCCTTCTTAAAAAGGTAAGTTTTAACTAAAAGACATGATTTGTCAACTGTAAATAATATTTTTAATTATTATTTTGGGGGATATTCATGGAACTTTTTCTGTGAACAATATCCATTTACTGGAGGTTTTTTTTTTATCAATTATCCACTATAATCAATTATCTGGATGCCACTAAATCCTACAACAATTTTGTTACTGACAGCAGTTCAAGTACAGCAGGCTCTTTACACCAAAATATGGATCACAACATACAGCTGCACCATGGGAGATACACCAGTGGGATAACACTGGAGTTATAAAAATGAAAAACTAAGAGCTCCGGAAAAATTATTCCAAACATAATAATTTTGAAGAGGTTCTGCCAAAGAGAATTTAAATGGTAACACCAAGACTTTCATCCATACACTCACAAACAATATCTTCAGTGCATTCATACATGTACATCACAACACTATGTCTGCACTAACTAACTACATGTAACTTGGGGAGTAAATTAAAAAGGGTGTAAAGAAAGTCAATTTTACAGCTTCCCATTTGTGCAAGCTGCAACTAGCATGTACCAGCCCAAGAACCATTTTATTAGCCTGAAAAAATTTTTCATTTGCAGGACTGATTACAGTTCTTCTGTAATGAGACTTTCCTAAAAAAAACTAATTTGCCAATAGGGTAAATTGGGAACAAAATTCACTAGCCCGATAACAAAATCCTCTAGTCCTGGGCTATCAGACACGGCTTTCTTTGCACACTGGTAAAGGACTACATGAGTAAAAAATACTTGTTATACATACCAGTCTGCCATAAACGAGAATAGGTAGGGAGCACTTTTCACAAAGGTGGAGAAGTGGATCTTGCACTTTTTGCCCACTTGGCAAAATCTGTGAGGAAGACAGGAGAATAAGCTAAACTATTTTGAAACCTAACAGTATATGTCTTGTTTGAGTAACAAAGCTGATATGATAACAGAAACGTAAGAGGCTTAGTAAGTTATCTTGTCTACATGTATGGGGCTAAAAAAATAAAAAAAATAATGACTTAATTTTGGGGCCTACGATATACGACCTAATAAATGCCCAGTGTTCCAGGCAGAAAATTCTGCTTGAGGGTCAAAGTGGGCCCTACAACCCAATTTTGGGGGCCAGATATTTAAAGAAATTAAGGGACAATGTGCCAGTATCTCTCTAATATGCAAAAGAGAAGAAACAGTTGGAAAGTTAAGGAAATGAAAATGGCAGTTTATTTGAAGCTGACATGGAGCATCCCTTTTTATACACAATAGAGGAAATCTTTGGTAATAAAGCAAACAGTAAAATCAGAATGTATGCAATAAAAGTAGAAAGTAATTTTTTTCATCTCATTATCCACTTCACCGTCAAGATCTGCTTCCATTCGCTTCTTCTGAACTGCTTTGCCTCCATCTACTTTTTATTTACTTACTGAGAAAAGACTTTTGATAGACCTCGAAGATGCATTTGTAAGGTTTATCCTCTTTCGAGACACCATGATGGATAGTCATGAGCTTCTGCGATATTACAAAAGCCAAGTCGAGGCTTAGTGGTCTCCAGACTACTAACGGTAAATCAGGAAAACTCAAGAAGATTCATCAATTGATTTTCATGTTGTGTACAAAGGTACAGAGTCGCTGTTCTTTAGATTAAAAATTCTGTTTGATTGGAAAATTATTGTAGTTGGAGTAACAGAGACCATTTTAAACCCAGGCAATCAAAAAAGGAAGGGGCAATAATGGCCCTTGACTGCTTTTGGTGGGGGCCATCTCTCGACCTTTTGCGGGATTCACACAATGGCGCACTCTGGCTGGAACACTGAATGCCCAAGGCATCTAGTTAATTCTAGGGGTCCAAGTGGGGGTGTTTAAAAGATATATGTTTGAGGCATTTAAACAACAGAGGCGTTTATTCTCATAACTGTAACAAGCTTAACAAAACTAACATGCTTTTGCCAAAAATATCAAGAGAGTTTAAAAATAACGGAATACCCACTCCATCATTTGATATGTCTAGGCTATCTGGAAATCCATATTATCACTCTTTTTCAAATCCCAACATCGATGTTGGAATCCTCATTCATTGTTATTGCGTTGCCATCGTTAGTCTATCCGCACTTTTAACTTGACGTTGAACAAGATGTGCATTTATCCTTGTTAATCAAGCAAGAAACTGACTGAATTGAATGATTTTGCACCTTTTTGCTAATTCCTAGTATTTTGGAGTAATTCTCATGGGGAACCGTCTATTTATTAGACAGGGGCCTTTATTAAAGAGGGGCATCTAATAAAATTTTAACGATGTTGAGGGGGCGTTTATTTGGAAGTAGACGTTTATTAGGCTGTTTATGGCAAATGACTTACAAATAGGGGCTAAGTGACTGGGGCTAAATAAGCATAAATTATAAAATTAATAGTACATACTTGATGATCCCACTCATGACAACCACTTGAGCTGCGGCAGCTGTTCCAGGGGATTTCTGTTTCCTTTTACTTTCCTTGTCACCTAATAGATATGACAAACAAAGAATAAAATAACTATCCAGCACTTCTGACAACTAAGAGGACCTTTAACAATCTAGCGAAATGTTTGCATGTGTAGTTTACTTGGTTTTACTTGAATCCTATGGTCTGAGAACTGCACAACATGTCATTATGACCTAACTGTACTCTATGGCCTCCACCTGAATAACTTTTACACAAATCCAGGCAAAATTAAAGAAAATCGTTTGTTTTACCGGACTTCATTATACAGAGTTTCATTATATCGAGGTTCCATTGTAATACTGATTGTCTCTTTTGAATAAACAAACATTCACAGAAAAATAAAAAACTTGTCAATGTTGCTTATTTCCTCAAGCAAGGCTGTTGCTCAGATTTCAAGTTGCTGGATATACCGTATATGTTTAAATGTAAAATATGTAGGGAATACATATTGTACATGTAGGTTGTACATGGGTTGTACATGTAAGTTGTACATGGGAATACATGTAGGGTATATGCAGGGAAATGAACACCAACAAATTTATGTTGCAGGGCTCAAAACAAGTCCCATCTGGTAGTGCTGGACAAGTGGATTTTCTTGCCGGAGAAGTAACTTTTAAGGCTCACTTGCCCAATAAGGGTCAAGACAACAGTACTGATCCTCTAACAGAATCGTTAACAGAGAAAAGCAAAAGATGACCTTAACCAAGCAAAAAATGAGAGCTGCTTACCCCAAGGACAAGCTGGACTTCAAGATTTTTCAAGCACTGTATTAGTTCTATATTCTATATTCCATTTTCTTATGAAAGTAGCCAGGGTTCATGCTCATTGTAGCCAAAGGGAATCCACTGTCTCAGGCTCTTATTGACAGAGCTGCCCAAGAGTGTGTGTCTCTCAACAACCTTCACACAGCATTCCTCAGGTACCCATTTATACACCTGGCTGAACAGACAAAGTGGACTAACGTTTCTTGTCTAAGGAAAAAACATGACAGCAAGGCTTAAAACCAGACATACATTGTACAGCGTTGAAAGAAAATTGGCTTCTTTACCTTCAGATCCTGTCCTAGACTTTTCTCCACTTTTTCCTTCCTTTTTCTTGCTTTTCCCAGATGACAATGAGCTTGCTGACTTGCTCTTTGCTTTCAGTTTTAAAGAAATGTTTCGTCTAACTGGCTGTGAGGTGGACCCTGGAGCTGCTCCTTCATGCTCCAATTCAAGATCTACCAAAACAACATAAAAAACTAACAGATTAGTCTGTCTTTGGTACGATGTATAGAGATCTTTTTGTCATGGATTTACATGTATTTTTCCAGGCACTAAAAGAGATAACGTCTAGATCACTTTGTTAATATTATTTTTTCTAATTACACTTGCTTATGTGCTGAGGAACTTTACGTTAGTATAGGTAATAGCATGATTAGTAGTGATATTTGGTATAAATACCACAAGTGATATTTCAAAATTGTTATACGTAATTTCACAAGCCGGTAGGCGAGTGAAATTTGATACAATTTTGAAATATCACAAGTGGTATTTATGCCAAATATCACATACAAATTATGCTATTATTTGTTTATACTACTACCTGCAAAAGGTTTGTAATTTTCACATGTAGGTATTTCAAATCAAGCTGAAATACCACTGCTCTAAGCCAATCAAATTGCAGAAATTTTTTCATGAAGTGGTATAAACAAAGAAATAATTGTTTATTATACCTATAAGAGTTACAGCAAAAGCACCAAAATATAGGGGATATATGCAAAAAATACAGATACAGAGCACTAAGGACAGCTAGATTTACGATACATAATAAGCACTGACAAGATACGCTAAGCAAAAAAATTAACAAAGTAAAGGGATGTCAGATCATTTTGAAAAAGCAATGCAAAAGTATAATTAGTACAAATTAAATCTAGGTAAACCTATAAACCTCAAAGAAACGAAAAATGCCGCCACGAGTAAGCTGTTCAGTGTCAAATACTGTGAAATTCACAAGGAGCGGCTTATAAAGGGTCTAATGATCCCAATGGAAACTGAGCTAAACAACTGATCAACAACTAAAAGAAATAAACTTCATACTGTTAGAATTTTGAGAAAATTCGTGGACCAAAAGATGATATTTACAAAGGAAAAAGGTACATTTTTCATGGTCATTTTCTGAGAGTAATGGCAGAAATTCTCCTAGCACCTGAACCTAATTATAAATTGAAGTATTAAACCCTCAAAGATTAGATATGTAATACTAGTGAGATTAGTTGAAATCAGAAGAATAACTCATCCACATAGCGCTACAAACCAGACCAAATCACGAAAAAGCTGAAAATCAACGCTGCGTAGAGTTTCAAACGTTTCACTTTCGTGAAATAAATATGAAAAAAGACTTAATAACATAAAGAAAACATTTTTAAAACTGAATAGCGCCAAATTAAGGATAAATTTAAGCAATAAGTCAGTGGGAAAAGCGGTCGGCATTAGATTCTACCCACCAAAACCACATCGATCGAGAGGGACTGAGATTGACTTTTGGACACCTTGTGCCTTGTGACATGTTATACCAACGAAAGATGCCTACGATGTTTTGACGTATTCGCCTCCCGGGGATTCGCCTTTCTTTTGCTTTGGGCTTAATAATATTTGAGAGATCGAGTTCTCGCCAACAAAGGGTGAATATAACGAGTATAACTGTATTTTGGCAAATATTGTACGTGAAGTTTTAAAATATGTTTCAGATTTCATGGGTCTACGTGATACACATCTAGCACCGAACACTGTCGGTGGTTTTGGTGGATGTTGAAGTCTACATCCACCAAAACCACTCAGGGTTTTAATTTTTTTAGGCGCATAGTTACGCTTCTGCAAAGTACTGACGGACTTTTTTAAGACCATACTCATAAAGCATAATAATTATTGACACAAACAAAATTTTAATCATGGTTTTTATATAAGTTGTTATTATTTACACATACAAACTATTTTATTTTCTTATTATTATTTATTATTTTTTTAATGTGCACTTGTGAGCAGCACACTTACACTTCCAGTGAACATTTTCACTTGGGAGAAGGAGAAACCATGCTTGCCCGGGGCAACGAAAATTTTCGTGCGCTGGGCGAGAGTCGAACTCGCGACCTTCCAAATCCCATCATCAGTCCCGGGAAACAAACAGGAACATCATGGCGGGAATTTTAAGTTACGAACCCGCGTTCGATAGGAAAGTTGCTGCGAATTTTGGATATGTTTCTGAAGTTCAAAAGCCAACTGACGATTGCGTTTTTCGCTGCCGTCAATCATCTTAACGGACCTCTTAGGAAACAAGACTTTACTTTAATGGGTTCAAAAGGTCAAGTTTTGTGATTTGTGATTGGTGGATTTCGATCCGTTTTGTGTTTTTCTGTGTTTCAAGGTTCGTTGCTTGTGGTCGTAATTATGATTGACGGCAGCGAAAAACGCAATTGCGAAGGCGGCTTTTTGAACTTTAGAGTTCGCATGTTTGTGAAAAGCGCAGTAAAGCTGTATTATGTACATTCATAAGTCTCAGAAATTTAGAATTTTGGAGGTCAATATATGTAGACTGGAATGCTAAAATCCATGCCGGAAAGAAACTTCTTCTTGCAGGGGTGGGGGGGTATAAAGCTCGCGGTATTTACACCTAGCTATATATCCTGGTTCCAGAGGTTGTTCCTGATTTTTATCCGCGTGAGAAAGAACGAGCACTTACCAGCGAGCTTCGCGATTCGTTCTCGCCGCTCGTTGCTCGTTTCCAACATCTTACTAACATCTCAGTCATTATGTATGAAACTGTATCCCCTGATATATTTTCTGCACCCCCACGTGAAATGAACGCAGCCTTTCTCGAGCCTTTCTCTTTCTTTCAGCTCCCAGTGCAGAAGTGTAGTACACTCTGCTGGTATAGTAGAATTCCGACTTCACTAACGCTAGAGCCCTAATGGTTCAGTGGTTAGAACGTCCGATCTATTATTCGGATGTTCGGTTGTTCGTGCATATCATCCGTACATTTTCCGAGAATCTTCGGTTACGACTTTTAAGTTATTCAAAATTTAATCTCAGTCCCTCTCGATCGATGTGGTTTTGGTGGGTAGAATCTAATGCCGACCGGGAAAAGCATGCTTACCGTCCTCCATCTTGAATTTTCCAGTGCTTTAGCTTATGACCGCTGTGCAGCTTGTCTCTTGATTGAGCCTTCGAAACTGTTCCCCAGGCCTACTCCAGGATGAACTTTTTTCCCCACGTACCGATAACCCTGTTTATTTTACATTGTACTCACTATCTGTCTTCTCATTGGCTTAGAGCCTATAGATAGTTTTGGAAATCAGCGCAACCTAGTCTACAGAACCTACAGATTAGTTAGTTATCTGCTAGCGGATACCTGACTAATCTGTAGATTGAGCGCGCAATGCATGATTTCCAATCACATCAATTCAGGTTCCTCAGCTTGCGATGACGGTGTTTGTCTTTTTAGAAATACGCATCACTTCGCATTTATCAGTGTTAAATCTCAATTGCCCCAATATTCCAAACGAGTACGATCTTTCTGCCGAGTTCTTCAACATCTTCCTTAGTGTCCCTCAGTACCCTAGACACCTTCATATCATCTGCAAAGAGTCTGGTGCAAGACGTAATTCCTTGAGATATCATTATGAAATCTGGGTTTGTTTTTCTTTTGTTGAAAAGCATTTTTTCATTTAACTGTAATCCAATCCGATCATCAAAAGTTAGACAAAAAATCAAATTGAATTTACCTTTTAGCTTTCATATTCGAATTCAAATTTTGCACTATACTAACTATACTATTCTAACCCTGTATTATCTTCAGCTGAGCGAGCTGTGAAAAGTTGAACCCCGGCCCGACAACCAATCAAGGTCACTCTTCCCATTTCTTGAATACGGATGTATTTCTCTTATTTCTTTCATTTTAATCATCTAAGTGATCTATTTCTATTTCTTTCCCTTTGTTCTGTTTCTTTTTATTTATTTCCTTTCTTATCATTTAAACATTTTTTTAAAAAAATAGTTTTAACTAAAGGGAACCAGCCATCCGCATATTAATTTGCTCATGATACTTTCGCCTTAAAGCCTTTGATAGAATGATTTATTTTGGCGAGAACTAACTCTATCATTCTTCATTTGACATTAGTTGAGCAAACGTTTTAACGGAAGGTCTCAAAGATCGATTACATGTTAGTCTGTTCTTAATTACAAAGCCCATATCGCCCCATACTGTAAGGTGATCCAAGACAGTCATGGATGCTCAGGACTGGACTGGATTCTACGCTGTGGATTTCAGATTCCAGGTACTGGAATCCGGATTCCCTGTCAGTGGAATTATTGATAGCAGAATTCCGGATTTTTATTAAACCTAAATTAGGGATTCCAAAGCTCAAGACTCCGGGGCGATTCCAAAAGCAAAAATTTCCCTGATTCCGGATGATTAAAGGCTGCGAGCAGTCTCTCTTTTCCTTCCGATTTAGTGAGGGAAGTACACGCGCACAAGAAATGCAAGAAAAGAGGCGAGAAACGCGCCTATCCTGTCTCGCGCCTTGAGTCACGCGCGTGGTCATTTGCGTGCCTCGCACGTTTTGCTCGACAGACTGAGAAAAAAGAGAGACTGTTCGTATTCTAGGATGATTACCATACATGGGGTGCCGAATTCATAAAGTGGCGACTTATGGAGAGAAGAAAGGGAAGGGATCAGCACGAAGAAGGGAACGGAGACTCACACTCTCCTTAGCCTGCGTAGCTGGCGATTTAGCGGCAGATGCTGTGCTTTTTTGGCGGCCGAGCCACGCGAAGATTGGGAGCAAGTCAAGGAGGGATTTTCACCTTTTTCCCTCGCGGTTTCGCCGCTCGCTTCCAGTGGCGGCTTTTCGTCTAGAAAGCACCCCAGGCGCAATAATCCCGCCAGCTACACAGGCTACACTCTCCTTCACGCCACTCCATACTTTTAAGTGCCTGGGATAGTAATGAGCTAATGAGATGCAACTGTGAGCATCATCGCACACTAAGGTGATCAAGCGTAACTCAGTTCGATCAGCGACCACAGCTTGGTTTAAAACAGTGAAGGACACTATACACCTATGGAAGAAACAGAGCTTTACTTTGCTTTTGGGTCAAATCTGAGCGCAAGAAAAATGCGGGAACGCGGCACTAGGTTCATCTCTCGCGAAAGCGCAGTACTTCGAAGATTTCGCGTCGTATTTAGCATATGGAAAGACGATGGCTTTGGTTATGCTAATATTATCCGAGATAAGGAGTCGACCGTTTATGGTGCCTTGTACATCTGTTTAAAAGGAAGTTTAGCCAAGTTAGATGAACACGAAGCAGGGAGGCTTCGGAGAGTGAACGTACAGGTGGAAAGAAAAAGCGGCGAAATCGTGGATGCGACAGCGTATCAAGCTTATGAAGAGTATGTTAAAGAGGAGCTAAAACCGAGCCAAATTTATATCAATGAGATACTTGAAGGAGAGGATCTTATTCCTAAAGAATATGCTGACTACTTTAGAAACTTCTTGTGTGACAAAACTGAGAAGTAAAGACTGACGAAATCTTTTTAATTCAGTCAAAAATTATAGAAAACTCAAGAGAACATAGAGCTTTGAAGTTTATCGATCCGTGTAATGGATTGACTTATTATTGTATTTAAATTGCAACATTTTAATCCCGTTTATGTTTTGAGTGGTGAGCTGCTGGGGGTTACTTGGTCAGTTAGGGAAGGACCATTAGAAAAGTGATGGGGGGTGTGGTGGAGGTTTTCTGGCCCGCAAGAACTTTTTTCTGACCGATTGCCTGTGCAATAACGACCCACAAGAGTCATCGCTCGGCTATATTACAAAGATTTGCTCTTCTTCAAACGTAATAAGGTAATATAATATTAAAGTAAATCGTTTTCGTACCATTGAAGAAAAGTCGCCAAACCTCCAGCAATGCTCTTTTTCTCTCGGTCATCTTTCTGATAAAACTTACGATCAAAACAATGAAAAGCCTCGCCGAGAGGGTCAAAAGCGTTTTCTTTGATCCCTGGTTTACTTAAAATTCCTTAACAAGGCTTGCACTTCTAATTGTCAGAATTTCGCCTTCGTGAGTTTATCAGCCATGGGTGCATGATCTCACGGACATGCGCAGTAGGTTATTCAGCCCTGTCAGTTTACCCGTACAAAACGGCATCGTAGTCATGCAAAGCAACGCACATTACGCACATTTAGGGCCTGAGAAGCATTTTTCAAGTCGGTTTAGTGGCAAACGGGATTCCCGTTTCTGTCGACATTGGGACTGGATTTTAAGGTTAACTAGCGTAATGTGTCGGGCGAGAAAGCGACTAACACTTCAGGCTAAATTATGGGTTAGAATTTTGCTTTGACTCTTTCTTGTTACATGCAATACCTGAATGTTAAATTCTCTCTGACATCAAATGTCAGACGAGCTATGCCATAGGAATTTACACGTTTTTTTCCGTCAAAAGTGGCTCAAAATAAAATTGCCGCCTACCTTCTCCACATAAATGTACACTAAATGTTATATCTAAGAGGAAAGTATAAAGGGAATTTTAGCAGAAAAATAGCCTAAAGGACGTTTCTGTATGAGGCAGCAGAATTCCTGTCAAGTTTAAAATAATCGTTTGTTCATCAGAGTAAACTTCAAGCTAAATGAGTCACCAGTGCGAACAATCCAATAAAAGCGCAGTTTCTGATTATAAGCTCTTACTAATAGTCTCTAGCCAACCCTACCCTACCCTACCTTATACTACTCCCAACCCTACCCTACCTTATACTACTCCCAGCCCTACCCTACCCTTATACTACTCCCAACCCTACCCTACCTTATACTACTCCTAACCCTACTAAGCACGCACCATATCTAGTTCAATCACACACATAATATAGGGAACGCCTTTGAAGGGTTTTTTTATTAATTATTTTTGCTGAAAACGTTTCATCCCAGGCAAGATCAGGCGGAAGGGCATCAATCTCAGCTCTCTATGTAAGTTTAGAACCCTTTTTATAATATCGACATTGACATTGGGGACGAAATCGTAATGTATATATTTTGGCACATCCATTTACTAAGACGCAAATCTTTTTAAACGCCTCCCTATTATTAGACTATGAGTAGTCCCCATTTTTCCTCAGGTATAGTAGAGCGAGCGAAACGCAACCGCGCGTGAAACTCACTCCACGCTCTCTACCGCTGCGTCTCGCCCTTCCTCGCGTGGTGAGATTTTCACGTGCGCTCGCGTTTCGTTCGCTCTAGTCTCTCTGAGGAAAAATGGGGACTTTTCGTAGTCTATCCTATTATTGACTCTGGACATAAAAGAGGTCCCTCTCAAAACTTAAAAGAAATTAACACACACTCTAGTGGTTTAATGGATCTTTTACGGTATAGTTCAATTTAAGGGTAGGAACGTCGTCCCCTTATTCATTGTCAAAACTTCCTTTATGCCCCTTTGAGATTAATTAACTAGAAACCTCAAACGGGCATAGAGACGGGGAACGTATTGATTTTCAAGGAATATATGTCAAATATTTCACGTGAAAAAAAAAATATTCTGGAACTGACGGAGGTTGTTCATTTTAATCATGCAAAGATTGTGTTGAGGGCTTGTAAAGCTCGCTAGGCTTTGAAACTAGAGGACCAAGACTCTGTTCTTTCTCTTTAAGATAGCAGTTTAATCTTCAACAGCTACTTACAACAACTCTACAATTTCTACTAGCTTACACAGCGAATTAAATAACCAAATTGTAGACTTAGTTTGGGTTAGCTGACCGGAAGAGTTTCTATTGAATATCTTATCGCCTATATTGCAACAGGTTTGCTATAGTTAGATAAGGCTACACAGCCGCAACCGACAAGTACCAAAGAACCAGTTAAATGCTAACAGTAAAACTGCCCAGAAGGACTAAACATACAAAACAGGAACTCGATTGTGGGTAAAACTCAAGGTCAGTGGTACTCCCCAAACGAGCCTACTTCAAAGAAACAAAACTAAGCTTAACAAACACTTCAAATGGATAATACTAGACAAAAACTCAGGAACTAACAATGTGAGGAAATACACTGAATCTCGGAGTCTCTAAGTCTATAGAAGTCTATAAACTGTTTATCACGAGCTAGCAAAATCTTAAAAAAAGCAAAATTGAAAAACAAAACTAAAGGCAACTACTTCATCAAAATTGCAACTGGTTTGTGTGCTTTCATATTTGCTGGAGGCTTGTACAGTACCGCAAATGATCCCCAAACGCAAATGATCCCGAGACCGCAAATGATCCCCAAAATGGACCGCAAATGATCCTCGACCGCAAGTGATCCCCAAAGTTGACCGCAAATGATCCCGAAAGAAAAATAGGAATGGCTTAGACTCGACTTAGCGGATCGTGGTGACAATTTATTATTATTACAAAAGGTAAGATTAAACGCTAAATTTCAGTTCTTAAATAAATACATGAATAAAAACTAAATGAAAAAAATCATTCAAGTGTAAAACGAAGTCGGTAGGCAACACACGACTTTTATCTCATGCCAAGATGCTGCTTGTTCCAATGAATTTTTTTCTCTGGCGGGTAGATTATACCTGAAGGAAAACGTTTTGACTGAGCAAATGTGATTTTTGCCGGTTATTTCATACTGAGAGGTCATGACATGCATTTTCTGCGGTTATTGTGGTTTGTGGTCGGCAAGATTTGCTAGATTTGTCCTTTAATGCAAGAGCATTTCTTTGACCTCTTTTGAAATGCAATGCTTCTCATTCCGGCTAAATAAGGGTTTTAGGTTGTTTAATTTTCTTTAAAGTGCCTCATAGATCCGAACAATTATAAACGACTTTCTTTTAGTCCGTGAATGTGACAGTTCCTACGATGTTTTGTCACGCGATAACTACCACTTGCCTCGCTTTTGCGTTTCTCATTACCAGGTTTAGATTCCTGGTTACTGTCTCCAGCAAAGGCAAAAAAATGGATATACATATAAGCGTCAATATAACTATTCGCAACATGTTCATGAGCTGTAGGCAAGTTGCTCTTTCAAAATAAACCGAAACCTGTGGACATTGATAAGTTCGGTGGCTTTTTGACGTGTTTTTATTTCAAATCATGTCCTTGTTTTTTAACGGGCACTCCTAGGCCTGGGGGGGCACTCATAAGTTACGAACCAATGTCTTGCTGTTTATCACGTAAAATTAACACTTCAGAGAAAAATCAAAACTAAATATTCTGAAAATTAATTCGACGCTTCTAAAAAGATCAGTTAAGTCAATAAAGCTCTTGTTATGGAGAGGGCGCCCGGCTTTGTATTCCTCAGTAGACAAGTTGAGCTTGGGCGTTAAAATAATAGAGTTTTTTCTGCGTAACGTCCTGCCTGTCTTAAATTTTCAGCGACGAAACAGTTCTTGAAAAGAAAATTGAAGCAATTGACAAAGGAAGACGAATACGGTTGATACCATATCCTTTTCAGATTTATTCTACTTTTTTTTTTCGCCTTGTATAAATTGACCTGAGGTGTAGCGTCCTCCTTCCCTTTTTCTTTAGAAGGCACGAGAAAAAGGTTCCTTGTTTTATAATCAGTCCTTTTTTGCAATCAGTCCCATAAAATCCATTCCATTCCTCAAGTTTTCACGGGATCATTTGCGGTCAACTTCGGGGATCACTTGCGGTCGAGGATCATTTGCGGTCCATTTTGGGGATCATTTGCGGTCTCGGGATCATTTGCGGTCTCGGGATCATTTGCGGTACTGTACAGGCTGAATTATTTATAACAGGTAGACAAAGATACAGCCAAACCTCTATTAAGCGGACACCAGCGCATTTCCAGAACTTCTGACCTTTAATCGGTGAACTCGCAGTAACGGAATGAGACAATATGAAAACCACAGGATTTTGCTTTACCTGGTGTACGTCTCTGAAAACTGTCGGAAACGTCTCATGCCCAAACATAATTTTTCAAGCTTGTTTTCTATCAATTGCGATTTGCTTTTTAGACAAACTATCCCAAATTATATCTCCATTTTATAGCCGGTGCTTCGCTAAAAAATATATAAAATGCTAGAAATCCGATTTCTTTTAATGAACTAAGTTCACGTAAAATAGTCTTTCGGAAGTTTCGAGAAATGCAGACCCGTGATATAAACGTAGATCCGTGATTTAAACGCCGGAAGCAGCGGGAGAAAAACCCCTGGTATCCATTGCTTGCTTTAACAGTAACGTCTTACTTCATGTATGAGTATTTTATGTAAACCACCACTGCTTGGCACTAAGAAGGTTAGGAGGGTAATGTAGTGCCGCAAACATTAACAAGTCTTACAGAGAGCATGCGCTTAAAAGTCAAAAACGTAAAACAAACGAATTACCAGTATGTTCACCAATATTACATAATCACTTGTGCCCTACAAGTGAAACATAATTAGATGATTGTTATTAAATCAGTCCAATTGCTACACCTGCTACACTTGCTACACTTTGCTACTTGCTACGCTTGCTAATCTTGCTACACTTGCTACACCTGCTGCGCTTGCTACACTTTCTGCAATTGCTACGCTTGCTTCGTTTGCCGGTACACTTGCTACGCTTGCTACGTTTACAAAGTTTGCTTGCTACACTTGCTACCGGCGCTTGCTACACTTGTTACTCTTGCTACGCTTTCTACTCTTGCTACACTTGTTACACTTCATACTTTTTCTACGCTTGAGGGTGCTACGATACACTTGCTGCGCTTGCTACAGCACGTCTGGTATGCTTGCTTCTCTTGCTACGTTTGCTTGCTACACTTCTTGCCCCTGCTATGTTGGCTACGCTTGCTATATTGAACAGGTGGTGTCGATAGACAACCCTATCAGAAACTTTCTAGATTGTTTCATGAGGAATCCTATTTATTTCTTTATTTTATCTAAGTTGACGATTTAATTCAATTCTCCGTTTTGTGTAAAAAACTGTAACCAAGATTTCGATCAGCCAATCAGGACACCGCGTCCCTGAGTTATACGACATTTGAAGGTCAGTGGTTAATAACCCTACGCAAGAAGGTATACGTTCCTTGTCAGCATTACAATTAAGTTCCACATCATTGCTTTGACACTTATTATAGACACCAGTTTAGATACACAAAACGATAAATTTATTTGAAGAAGTTTTAAGACGGAATCCACCAGGAAATTGAGTTATTTTAATTTTAAGTGGACAAAATCCTTGTACCAGAATAATTTAGAGAATACTGCATTCTTTTTTACATTTTTCAAGGGCTAAAGATGTAATTAGTCATCTGTAATAACACCAAAGAAAATGTCTTATGGGAGTCCGAGAAAATGAATGTCAAATTTCATAAGAATTGTGAAAACACAGGTAAAATTCTGAAACTTCATGTTTTAGATGTAATCTTGTGAAATTTTTACATCCTTAGCCCTTGAAAAATGTAAAAAAGAATGCAATATGCTTTAAATTATTCTGGTACAAGGTTTTTGTCCACTGAAAATTAAAATTACTCAATTTCTGGTGGAT
>CALNXK010000811.1:35000-48953 GCA_942486035.1 Porites lobata | reverse complement strand
AGTGAAGGAGAAACGGATGCTGTCACAGGCTAAGGCGGGCTAGATGATTTTCAAAGTGAATGATATTTCTATTAGCCTCTGAAAATATTTTCCTCGGCTTTTCTTCGATTCATGCACAGAAATCTTTAAAAATCGTGGAGGAATTTATCACGAATTTTTTCAAAGGATAAACTTATCTTAGAACACGGTAGACAGTATACAGTATACTCCTCTAAATTCGCAAATTATCACAGTATACAGTCGTTGGGTGCTCCTGTTGATTCATCAGCTCAGTTGTTTGGTGCCATTGTACCAACAGAGATATAACAGGATGAGGTTATCGCTTTGGAATGAATTTACTAATTTACTGGCGCTACCTAACGATAATTCATACAACATTTAATAGCAGTAGTGGTCAAGCCCCTCTCCCGGACTTGTTTACTTTCTTTGAAATTCGTAAATCGAAAATCAGTTTACATATAGAAGAAAAGAAAGCACTATCATGTTTTTAATTATAGTTACAGCTCACTACAATTGACCAATTGTCAGCCACGTCGAAAGCTATAGGAACATGGATTTACCCTTCCAGTAAAAAAATTCACGATAGATTTAAGAGTTGCGAAACAGTGTTGAAAGACGTAGCGGCGGCTATTTTGCGTAAACAACGACCGGCTGAGAAAATCGTGCCATGAAACAGGGACACCCAACGACAATTTTCGGAAAAATATCTGTTCGGAAGACGATTTGAGATCTAGAATTTTCGGAACATTTGTTGTAAAATTTCTTGCTTGCCTGCCTCTCCTAGGATTTTCGAACATCTAAAAAATGGTATAATTGCCTATTTTTAACGGATTTTTACCCTGAAAAGGTTTCCTAGAATTTTCGGAAGCCTTTTTTCTGGATGAAATTTTCGAAACGTTAAGTTTTGATCCCTATAATTTTAGGATCACTAGACTTTCTTTCAGCCAAGAAATCCGAACAGATGAAAAATTTTTAGGGGATAAAAATATGGCTATATCTGCCGTTTAAATACTAAAATACGTTTAACAATTCTATGTTTAAGTGGTTTTGAACTACATTCTCGTTGGGTGCCCCTGATGAAATGATATTCACTAACATATAATGTTGAGATGGGTGACAAAAAAAGTTCAACAAATTCATTATAAACGAGAGCGAGCTATACGAAACTCGTGCGATTCAGTCAGGTAGAACTAAACCATCATGGCGATAGAAGGTTGTCTATATACTTCATGTTTGAACCTGTAGCAGCTGATTTCTATCCATGCGATAAACTTTAAAACAAAAAAGCGTAGAATTGGAAGAATGCTTACCGACAGAAATGCAAAGCACAAAGGCCAAGATAACCAGAAGTTTCATCCTTGAAGAACAGCTCCTGCAACCTGTTTAGTTTGCTTCTAAGTGACTGCTACACCCTCCAAGACTGATGGCAAACAAAACCATGCTTTACATTTTAAAGCTTCAGCTGCCGTCAACAATTTGACATCTTGTGCCAATCAATGTCTGATCCGCATTTTTTAGAGGTACAAACGTAATGGCATCAGTTTTCTCCTCCTTGGCTCTTAGATAAAGTTTGAACATTTCTTCTGGGGGCGCTAGATCGATCTAAATTTAGTCTCTTCCTCGAAAAGAAAAGGTAATCTAAGAATCATCAATGCATTCCAAGGAGGTTACTCTGAGCAAATTTATACACTGGTATCGGGGGGGGGGGGGGATGGGGGGATGGGGGCTACTCCTGGGAATTCTTGGGAAGTGCTGCCCGGTTCCCCAAATCCTGACCCTATTTCAGACCAAAAAAGGCCATTTTCCACACCCGTTTTCAGACCTGGCCTCTAAACGCATACCATTTTCAGACCTGGCTTAGGCAGAAATTATGTCATCATTACTTAGATTAAACCGTTAATAAAAAGATTTTTTAAAATTAATTTCGCATTCGCGTATTATTCTTTCTTTCTTATTCATTTGCAATTGAAAGGACAAATACGTTCATACACTCTCGCAGGGCTCCTGACTCTCGTAGTTCCCTTAAAAAAACATAACCCATTCCAGATCCAAATGGGTAAATTACATACCCGTTTTCAAACCAAAACGGTGCAAATACCATACCTTAGGGGCAGCATATAGCTATATGGTTCATATATGGTTCATATAAAGGAGTAAATTCCTCCCCCCGGGACTGGTATCAGGGCGTTGGCTCTTTCCGGGCGAGTATTCGCGAGCATTCGCGAGCATTCGCGAGCATTCGCGAGCATTCGCGAGCATGCGAGCACTGCGATTTTTTTGCGAGCCCGAGCAGGGATAAAAAATTTCCTTTGCGAGCAGCGAGCGCTTCTTATATTTTCCGCTTGCAGCAATCCATATGGAAATCCGTATCTGCAGTAATTGGCTTTAGCTGTTGCAGTGTCCCCGCCCAAATTATTTAAGTTAGTGTTTGCATATCTTCAGTTTTTTTTTGTATTCATCAGGGCAAAGCTAATGAAACAAATAATAAAAATAAAATAAATCCTTTTCTTTAAAATAAAACTTAAAATATTTTAAAAAGACGATGTGATACTCATCGCTAAGTTCAAAGAGATCAGTGGACCTTTTATTTTAGGAAAGCTTGCACAAAACCTTAAGAGAACCTCGTCTAAAGTAAAAACACACCTGTACGTGAGCGATCCCGAAGACTGCCTAATATTCAATTACGAGTTCACCGCTCAGGTAGAGCTACATCTTGTGACTGGAACCGTCTGGGAATTGCAGTTCACAGACGAAAGTTTTCGTATTGATTTAAACCAAGAGCTCTACGAAGAATGTCTCGAGCGTACAAGGGGGTTCAGAAAGAAGAACTTGAAAAAGAACTTGAAGAGAAACAACATCCTCGTCTCAGAACAACCTCCTCTGGAAGAATCCTAAATTAAAGCTTCCAAACCGTTTTTATTGAAAGCACGGCCCAATTAAAGCCCAGTGTCAGTAGAGCGGTAGAGAAACTCAAAAAAACTCAAGGTAGCAATATCTTCTCTTTCTAGATTAGCATATATATGATAGCCATATTTAGTTAAGCACCATACAGAATAGCCTGAGAAGAATTACATTTACTTTAATCCACAAGAAGTATTTCACAAAATCTCAAGCAATACTGACAAGAAACCGAGCATGCGAGCAACTGCAAAACTTTTGGGAACACGAGCAAGCGAGCACTCGTTTAAATTTTGCGAGCAAATCGAGCAAAGATAAAATTTTGCCAGCAGGTTAAAAATTTAATGGGCCATTCATCACCCCTTAAAAGGATATCTGCCAGAACACCGCAGACCTTTTTGGCTTTTAATTGAATAAACACTTGAGCAAGAAACAGGTCTTGATGGGCTCAGAAAAATTGACGCGCACGTAGCCAGGATAAGGCGTGTTTAAAATTTAACAAATCAATATCTGGCTTAAATATACACTAGAGATAGACGACTATAGTCATAGAAGTGTTCTTCAATCCTCTGAGGAGCCGTATACTGTGGCCCGTAAGGGACATTACAATTTTTTTTTTGTTTAAGTTATTGCGCGATAATTCAAACTTATAGAAATAGCTTTCGCGGAATATTTTTCACGCCTTCTTAGTAGTATCTAATCAGAGCAGAGCTATGATCATAGCGGAGCTCAACCCGCGCGCGAAGCACGCGCGTGGGCAGAGCCCCATAGCTAAGGAAATGTGGTAATCTACCCATCCCAGAAAATTTGGTAATCACGTGACCGTACACCGAGCAAGCGAGCGATCGAGCGAGCGACCGACCGTCCGACCGCACCACAGTCATACCAATGTAAAATAACTCAATCAACAGGTATGGGAACCCAAATGCAACTCAAGGTTTTATTTGGAAGGAAATCACATGGCCGCCCGGACTTTTAGAAAGAAAAAAGTCGTGTCTTTTTCGGCGTTATTTTTTATGTGTACACTAACGTGGATAACAGAGAAAGAGCTAGAGCGAATTACTAAAAATTCGAAGGAAGAGAAACATGATAATTCAAAGCGGCGGTGAGAAAATGAGAAATGTTAGCGGCCAGGAAGGTGAAAATGAGCGGCAGTGAAAATTAAAAGCGAACATGAACACTGGAAACAAAATATTGGGTAAGCACATACGACAATTTCTTCATAAAAATAGTGTGCATGTAACTAGGAAGTTTGACGTTTTAGTCGTACAAAACAGCGTTGTAGTCGTGCAAAACAACGGCAAGGGAAAGACAAAAAAGCGTGCTGCACGTGCAAATTTGTTTTTTGCTAATTAGAAGAAAAAGTGTGCTGCACGTGCAATTTGTTTTTTTGCTAATTAGACCTATTAGTCTTGAAGCCATTTTCACTGTCGTCCTCCGTTTAGCATTACACGATTTAATTTTTTGTTTACACGTATTATTAACCAGAGCTTCGCTTTTAGCCATGGCTAAATCTATATATTACGTCACACGCTGAGTCACAGAAGCGCGATTTGAATTGCTGCCAACAATGGCGGTAGCGTGGAAGAGTTATCTGATGATAGTTCTGATCTTCTATCGGGTTAAAAATATCCGCTTGAAGCCTAATAACAAAAAGAAAAGGTGATAAACTCATGCGACGTCTTCAAGTTTGCTTGTAATCTTGACAGTTGCCTGCATATCATAAGTTTTATCACGAACAACCCAGTCCCGGCCCTCAAATGCAAAAGCAAATGTACTGTTTGTGAACGAAAAATATTTCTGGAAAAAAAACAAAAATATCTTGCAGATTTGCATAAACGATGGCAGTCAGCCACTTATTAAAGGTTTCGTGTTTCGCGCGTGATAACCTTTGCCTTTGGCTTTCACAGTGTGTCAGAATTCAATATTCGTTACTTTAAGTAATGGTTCAGATAAGGAGGAAAGGACCAAAACGCAGTGAACACTTCGGAATGCAAAAAGGTGCTAACTTTACTATTGTCTCTACTATGGTTCTGATTGGTTTAAACATCAAATTATACGAAATCTTCGCAAAACAGCATGTATATTAATCCCTTTTTTTCTATCCCACTTCCTTATGACAAATTCTCGTCTGAGTCTAAGTAACACAGAAATCGTAAGTGCGGATCATGTAAAATTGTGAACATTTCTTGGCCATTGTTTGCAACTCTCGTGATTGGTCGAAATGTTTTAACACAAAAATACACCCTTTAAAAGTGGAGTTTAAATACATTTTCTTTCGTAAACTGCCTTTTTGTAGGTTTATGCATTCTCTGCGTAAAAATGAAAACATTTCTATTTGAGGAAAGCGTATTGCACTACAACAAAAGAAATTGCTTCCCTTCTTACCTGGATCATTACTTAAATGAGGCTACAAGCCGTTAGAAAATCTCACTCTTTAATCTCAAAGTGAAATTTTGACACCAAAACTGCAATCCCTTTGTAAATGGAATTCATTCCTAAATTATGAGAGGAACGCGCTGATCAAAAACATGTCAACATGTATCGGCTCCTTGCGCTAATTACTATAATGGCTGTCAAACTTCAAATGCTTGGCGGCGAAACATGTCACGTTCACGTGAAAGTAAACCACGCGGGTCACGGAAACAACAGACAAAAATAACCTTCGCAGCATGCGCGTAAACTTTAAATAGATCATGGGGCACAGGGATTCGCTGTCATAGGCCCGCTGTCTTCTTTTTCGTGGATGTTCTAAGAAAACTAAAATTATGATCATTTGGAAACATGTGAGAAATGTTAAGACATTAATTGCCAGATGCAATGTAGGCAATTAAAAAAATCACTAATATTGTAACTTGCAGAGATCAGGCTCTATTTTCGTTTAGCTTGAAAAATAACTATTAAAATGGGCAAGGTGAAACAAAAAGAGTCCAATACGAAAAGCCCGCCCCCCACTTTTATGATTGATTGACATTTGCCAAAACAGTCAATCAACTGAATTACCCGCGCTGAACGCTTCTTACAGTACGCAAATTTTCCATATGCGATGACATGCAGCAAAATTTACGCTGTCTTTATCTGTAAACTTTAACATAACATGAAAACTACTAACCCCTGATATAAAGTTCTTCGACGTTTCTTCTGTATTAAAAAGACGGCGTAATGTTTTCACTGTGATTTCGTTAAATCGGGCAGGCGGGCTTAGCCTGCGAAAGCATCCGTTTCTCCTTCTTCCTCCTTCATTTTGGTCTGAAATCATACTTGTGATTTCAAATCGAACTCGCGCTGCGCGCTCGTTAGATTTTGAAATCACGCGTATGATTTCAGACCAAATTGCACTCCACTCAGTTCAATTACCATTATTAATAAAAAGATTTTTTAAAATTAATTTCGCATTCGCGTATTATTCTTTCTTTCTTATTCATTTGCAATTGAAAGGACAAATACGTTCATACACTCTCGTAGTTCCCTTAAAAAAACATAACCCATTCCAGATCCAAATGGGCAAATTATATACCCGTTTTCAAACCAAAACGGTGCAAATACCATACCCTTAGGGGCAGCATATAGCTATATGGTTCATATAAAGGAGTAAATTCCTCCCCCCGGGACTGGTATCAGGGCGTTGGCTCTTTCCGGGCGAGCATTCGCGAGCATTCGCGAGCATTTGCGAGCATGCGAGCACTGCGATTTTTTTGCGAGCCCGAGCAGGGATAAAAAATTTCCTTTGCGAGCAGCGAGCGCTTCTTATATTTTCCACTTGCAGCAATCCATATGGAAATCCGTGTCTGCAGTAATTGGCTTTAGCTGTTGCAGTGTCCCCGCCCAAATTATTTAAGTTAGTGTTTGCATATCTTCAGTGTTTTTTTGTATTCATCAGGGCAAAGCTAATGAAACAAATAATAAAAATAAAATAAATCCTTTTCTTTAAAATAAAACTTAAAATATTTTAAAAAGACGATGTGATACTCATCGCTAAGTTCAAAGAGATCAGTGGACCTTTTATTTTAGGAAAGCTTGCACAAAACCTTAAGAGAACCTCGTCTAAAGTAAAAACACACCTGTACGTGAGCGATCCCGAAGATTGCTTAATATTCAATTACGAGTTCACCGCTCAGGTAGAGCTACATCTTGTGACTGGAACCGTCTGGGAATTGCAGTTCACAGACGAAAGTTTTCGTATTGATTTAAACCAAGAGCTCTACGAAGAATGTCTCGAGCGTACAAGGGGGTTGGAGAAAGAAGAACTTGAAAAAGAACTTGAAGAGAAACAACATCCTCGTCTCAGAACAACCTCCTCTGGAAGAATCCTAAATTAAAGCTTCCAAACCGTTTTTATTGAAAGCACGGCCCAATTAAAGCCCAGTGTCAGTAGAGCGGTAGAGAAACTCAAAAAAACTCAAGGTAGCAATATCTTCTCTTTCTAGATTAGCATATATATGATAGCCATATTTAGTTAAGCACCATACAGAATAGCCTGAGAAGAATTACATTTACTTTAATCCACAAGAAGTATTTCACAAAATCTCAAGCAATACTGACAAGAAACCGAGCATGCGAGCAACTGCAAAACTTTTGGGAACACGAGCAAGCGAGCACTCGTTTAAATTTTGCGAGCAAATCGAGCAAAGATAAAATTTTGCCAGCAGGTTAAAAATTTAATGGGCCATTCATCACCCCTTAAAAGGATATCTGCCAGAACACCGCAGACCTTTTTGGCTTTTAATTGAATAAACACTTGAGCAAGAAACAGGTCTTGATGGGCTCAGAAAAATTGACGCGCACGTAGCCAGGATAAGGCGTGTTTAAAATTTAACAAATCAATATCTGGCTTAAATATACACTAGAGATAGACGACTATAGTCATAGAAGTGTTCTTCAATCCTCTGAGGAGCCGTATACTGTGGCCCGTGCTTACCGGACGTTTCGTACCCACGGACGTTTCGTACCCAGACGATTCGTACCCAAAGTTGAGATGATTCGTACCCAACGCTAAGATGATTCGTACCCAAAGCTTAGATGCTTCGTACCCAAAGCTAAATGATTCATACCCATGCAATAACCAAGTCTTCATGTTGTAAACAGTGTGTTTTCATAGTTTAAGTTAAGGCTTTCACTAATCTGAAGTCTCACCTCCTCTAGTATCGGCGCCGCTCACGCGTCACGAGTCTACACAAAGAAAGTGTGCGGTGATTAATTTGATCTAACTCGCGTGAGAGCGAACGAGTTAACAAAATGGATCGCGTGAAAGCGCATGAACTAACAAAAGTTTATGATTCGACAAGTTCAAACATCGACATATAAATTGACATAAATTGGACCCAGCCGTGAAAAGTGGGAACAAGGTCATTTCGTGTAAGTACCATTTCCTTTTGAGTTGTATGTTAATGAAGAGTCTCACCTCCTTTAGTATCTGCGCCGCTCACGCGTCACGAGTCTACGCAAATAAAAGTGAGCGGTGGTTATAATTTGATCTAACTCGCGCGTAGGTAACGAGTCGTTCTGATTTATATAAATGTTTATTTTAGATTGTTTTGAGAGAGATATGATTAAAGATGTTTTCCTATCAAAACGGCAGTTGGGTACGAATCATCTTAGCGTTGGGTACGAATCATCTCAACTTTGGGTTCGAATCGTCTGGGTACGAAACGTCCATGGGTACGAAACGTCCGGATTCCTGGCCCGTAAGGGACATCACAATTTTTTTTTGTTTAAGAGCCCATGACTGTAAATATCGAGAATCGCGGGCCAGGCTGCATAAATCGAAAATTCTGATAATTTGTCAGAAAAACCCCTTTGGGGAACTATCTTCGAAAAAAATATTTTCAACTTTCAAGAATCTATAGTTTTCGAGAAAATGAGGAAAAACGAAAATAGCGGTTTTTACCTAATTAATTATGCAAAAATTGAAGTAAAAATGACCTACTTCATCGCGTCTGTACCGAGGGAAGATTCAAAGCTATAAAACAGAAATATTTTTGTTTAAAGGAATTTTATCGTTTCTTTCTATTTATGGTATGTTTTAAACCATAAACTTGATTTTGAATTTTTTATGGTTTTTTAAAAACTACCATCAGTGGCACTTTTTAAAATGGCTAGAAAATGAGCAAATTCAGAGGCAAGAAACTCACCTTGGTATGTGTGATACCTAGCCAAAATGTATACTAGGACAAAGTTCAGCTCTTATGTTAACAGAATATGAAATAAAAAATCTGGGTACTCCGGATTCGCCTTTACAAAATAGAAAGTTTCGTGACCACCAGTGGCAAAATGTCACAAATTTGCATCAAGAGTCAAATTTGTAGAGAAACGTTGCGGCAGTCGGTTTTGTTTCAATTCAGGGTCAGTATGTAATGTTCGGAAACATCACGAAGCAAGAAAACGTGTTTTGATAAAGTTTATGTTAAAATATCAGAGTAATTAACCGTTCACAAAAAAATAATAACAAGAAACGACATCGAAGAAGCGTTATATAAAAGCGCCGAATTATTATGTAAACTATATCCCATGTCTCTCGTTTCTTTTCCTAACTTCCTTGTATTAGCATCCATCTGTATCATCGTAAATTTGCCTCTGGTATATATAAAGTAGGTAGGTACATTTTCCTTATAATTTCATTTTGAAGGAGGTTTTTTGCGAACGCGATACATTGTTACTCTAACGTACTCTAACTTTTAGTAAAAGTTAGAGTAACAATGTCACGCAACGACGTCTCGAGCAGCTCCGCCTTCTTTTATTCATTTTTTTTCTCCTTATGAAATTTTATGAAAACTTTGTTTTGAACAGACGATGCGTTGTTCGCAACATCATTTGTTTCTAAGTAGTTTCTTTTCTTTTCAGAAAGAAGGAATTCTAGCTTTGCATGCCTGTCAGTCACGCACTAAAAGTTCGCATTTTCTTGTCAGAGATGTTGAAATCTGATTTTTTTACTACGTATTACAAACATCAAACCGTTCCTTGGTTAATTTCTTTACTTTTTCACAAATAGAGGTATAATTAGACAGTTACCAGAGGCCCTAGGAAACAGCTAAGTGATCGTAGTTCATACGGTCCAGCGGTTTCTCTCCTTCGAAACGAATCCGAACCATCTTTCCCGCAAAAACGGCCTCTTGTAGGTCATCACGGAGTTGTACCACCTGCCAAGGGGCGTTTTCCTTCACATACAAAATGATATTTGTTGATTTCAAAATATAATGTAGCAGCACCTTAGTGTGTAAATCTATACGCGAAACCCATGAACCAAAACAAGTTCCAACCGACGCCGCCGATCGAAGAACTGGAAAAGGAGACTACAGTCGAACCTCCCGAAAGCGACCACCCAAAATGCGCAGACTTAGTGGTCGCTAACGGGAGGTGGTCTCTTACGAGAATCGAACCACAGGAGGTTTCTTTGAAAAGAAAACTGGACAAATCTACTTTAAGGAAGATAATTTATTGCATGCAATTTTCAAGTTACGGTATGTGCAGTTCCATGTTGTTGTTGTTCCTACCAGAAGAGATCAGAAAACTCGTCAGGTAGTCGCTTACGAGAGATTAAAAACAATGCAAAATCATTAAACAGTCAACCCCAATTAGTGGTCGCGGGCGCTTACAGGAGAGATTCCAACTGTAAGACTAAACTGGGTGGGTTTTGGTCAGTGTTTTGGATAGATGGCCGCACATGGAGGTTCAACTGTACTCCAACAGAGTAAATCACATTTCTTGACGATGCGACTAGGATTTGTCCATGGAAGATAAGACTCCTTGTTCACCAATTTTGAGCTACTCTAACCAACTCCCACCCATGTCGAGTGCTCGCAAACCGTAGCATCGTCTTGAAAAGAGAAGTATCAGAAAGGTCATCCTTGACGCCCCTGGCCTATTGCAGTATGCGGCAATGAACTTATATCGACGTAAGTATTATTTACTAACCGGGCAGTAAGGCAACGCAGAGTAAAAGCGTAACTTGACTACGTTTTTCAGTTTGCAGCAGACCCGAGTTTTGTTTAAAGAAATACCTGCCTTTTGCTCAGGAGGACCAACGTCAGTACCTGCAATGTCCCAACTCGTGCCTTCACACCGGAACGTCCGATCGAATCACTATTTAGTTGATAGTTACCCTTCTCTTCCTCTTCCCGACGTATCTAGGAAGATCGAAAGACCTCTGCTCGCAGGGTAGTTAATAGCGACCAAGGAGCTAATAAACATAGTGAGGTAAGTAAGTGGCATCGGCGGTTTTATTTACGTCTAACCGTTTCCCAAAGTAAAGAAGGAAAGAACTTCAGACAAAGGGAAAGAGGAGTTATGCGATAAAACTACTCTTAAATTGATGTTTAGCTATTGCATATGGGAGGGGGTGGGGGCTATTTAATTGCTGAATAACAAGTGCCGTTACCAAAAAAACTACGGAAAAACATTTTTTCCTTGGTTTGGAATTTTGACCATGAAAATTTTAGCTCTAGCCATTTGTGATACCAGGCAAAAAAATCCAATGTTTAGATATTTCCCTCTTAGCAGCAGGCCCTCTAATTACAGTGTCCTTAAATTTGGACGGTATCTAATATAAATTATATATCCGAAGGAACGAAACATGACAACAGCTGGTTACAGATTGTCAATGTGTGAGGCTGCGGTTCTGGGGTCCCTGTGACAGTTCTTGTCAAGAAGACTCCAAATCAGTATATTTGCTGTTTTAGGTTGATTCTGTGCTAAAGTCATTACTTACTGCCTTTACCCAGTCAAATAATGTTCAGTGTAGAGTTACATGTGGGGTATGAAGAAGATATCATTTTATCAGGGAGCACTAGCCAAAAGTGTCTTCTTGGGTGATGCATTTAAACTTGAAAAAGATGGCCCAATTTTTCAGGAAACAGTTTCAGTGCCTAAATATAGTCTTACATAACAAAACTGGACGACAATTTTTGGAACTAAATTGATGCGAAATGAAGAACATATTAGCTTTTTAAAATGAACTAGCAATTAGCTTGGCATAGCCCCTTCAATTCTTTTTTGACGGCCAATTTTAGTAGAAGAAAACCCCGCCTTTTGACCAAATCCTCCTTTTTGGACCGGCTTTCAACCAGTTAGTAGCCTGCATAACAGGCGTTTTTTTTTTCTCCTTTTGGCAGGAGAGCGAAGGCAAGCGCGAAGTGAGTGAGAAGCGCCAGACAAGCGCGACGGGGAAGACGCAGAAAAAACAACGGCCTGTCCACATACCATTGTTTTTTTTTTGCATTCCGCCCCAGACATACCCCTTAATGGCTCTCCTCACTCGCTTTCCGCTTGCATTGGCTCCGGCTTCGGGCTTAATGCCTTTGTTCGCCTGAAAAACGCACGCCTGTTATGCAGGCTAGCCAGTTAGCTTGATATGGGAATGTCTGAAAAAGAGATTTGCAACACAAGACTGCTCAATTGGACGTACACTCAGATTTAGAAGCTTTTTTGGCGCATTCACAGAAGCCAAACTTTGGACATCTCTTATGAACCTATATCGATCTTTCTCTCCCGCTCTCTTTTTTCCCTTTGCCTTTCTTCTTCTGTTGCTCCGGCACTTGAAGGTCTTCCCACGGTCTTTGTTTTGCAAGGAATTTTGGCTGGCTAGCTTTTTAGGAAAGGGACATTTAATTAACCTGTTAGAATAGAAGGTGAATAGAAAAAGTGGAAGTAGATTTTTTTTACCCCAAATGTTGCTTTTTTGTGTGTGTGTAACTCTCTCAAGATACACAAAGATAGGTGGAAATTTGCTAAATGAGGTACCAGTGCAAAAATCCATCCTTGTTGATTTTGATCTGTTTGTAACCTTGGTGAATAAATGAAAAGCTAAATGGGTTCATGAAGGATATTCATGGTTCAAAAAAAAAAGCACCAAAACGACCCGTGTCGGCAGTACTTCCTCCATCTGATTTACTTTTTCTATTGGGAGGACAATTGCAAGGATCCGTAAGGGTCCGTGCAATAAAGGTTTCAACTAATCAATGGCACAATTACGGGTCGGTCCACTTGGCGATCTTTGACCATCTTTGGGTGTTGGGGATCGTGTCTGGACTTAATAGTGTTGAACGCACTCGAACAGTGAAGAAGCAGAAAGAGGAGGTCGAAGAATTCCAGAAAAGAGAGAAAAAGGGGGCAATGATTACTTTAATCTTGTCTTTACTTACGTTATTTTTAATATGCGAGACGTGGCAATTTCGCCAAAATATAACTTTCAAAAACTACTGAGAACATTACCTATTTCGGATTTTTATTGACTGAAAACTTATAAGGTCTGATGTATAGTGTTATTAATGGCAAATCCCCCTAAAATGCCTTGACGAATGAACTATCGGTACCATAAAAGCATGTGCCCACTCCAAGAAAGATGTATGACCGCGAAATTCATTCAGGTGAATAAAGTAAAGTTAAGTCATCTGACATGAGTAATATTTCTTTACACACTTCATAAGCTCACATTTTTTTATCGTACCGGTAAAAATAAAGTCTGACTTTAGGGACTTTAAGATAGGTCACTACGGTAGGCTGGGACGGTTGGATGAGTATACGGGCGGCCTGGGGCCATGACGGTAAGAAGCCGCGAAAATTTTCAATTTAAGATCGGACAACAAAACAGAGGACGGTGAAGTCATGGGCTAAACTCGCTTGTCATTTCTTTCGCGGAAGGCTCAATTACTGAAGAAGAGTTTCTTATTTTATACGAAGAATACCAATCAGAGGAATAAGGGTACAAATTAAAGCTAGCTAGTTTTCAAAACTGTAGTCGATGTTTTTATTTGAACTTTCCTTTCCTCAGCCAACACCTTTTGAGTTATAAAGAAATCTTTTCTTGGTAAAAATACAGTTTTAAGTTATAAAAAAGACGGCTACAGTCATCACTGTTAGGCCCAGTTGAAACGTCGAACTTCTCATGTGCCGAAACTGTAAAAGCACAAATTACTAAAATTTATTTTCACTTGTTTAAAGCATTCTAGACCATTGAACATCGTGAAAATGAATCGAGTTCGACTACACTTTAAGTTCGACCTAAATAGGTATTAAGTTTGGTACATGAAAAGATCAATGTTTAAACTGGGCCTTACCTTT
>CALNXK010000811.1:20000-27500 GCA_942486035.1 Porites lobata | reverse complement strand
TTAACATTGCTGGTATCAAATGGTTGTTTGTCTGGCGCGTTGGACGCGACAGTTTACGTCTCAGACGTCTCAAGTCAACCAAGGGGAGCTTAAGCAACGACGACGGCGACGTCAACGAGAACAGCAAAAAAACAAAAGGTTTAGATCGGCAAAACAACAACTTTGCACGCACATCATGCTTTTTTGTACTTTTCTTTGCCGTCGTTGCACGTCTGCGACGTGAAACTGCCCAATTTCATGTTTTGTCGAGGACGTGAGCACAAGACAAAGACTCTCTTTTTCTTTCCCTAAACTTTGATATAGAATTATTAGTGTTTAAAGGTCAGTTTTAATAAATAGAGTAAGGTTTTATCCAGACCTGTCTTTGGAAATTTCCATGTATTTACCACTGTTTAAATTAAGGTCAGTTTTAATAAATAGAGTGAAGTTTTAACCACACCCGCATGTCTTGAGAAATTTCCATAGCTTTACCAGTGTTAAGGTCAATTTTAGTAAATCGAGTAAAGTTTTATCCAGACCTGTCTTTGGATATTTACATAGAATTACCAGTGTTGAAAGGCCGGTTTTAATAAACAGAGTAAGTTTTATCGAGACCTTAATCTTTAGAAAAGTCCGTAGATTTACTAGTCGGTTTAAAGGTCAGTTTTAATAAATAGACTGGAGTAAAGTTTTATCGAGATCTGTCTTTGGAAATTTCCATAGATTTACCAGTGTTAAGGTCAATTTTAGTAAATCGAGTAAAGTTTTATCCAGATCTGTCTTTGGAAATTTCCATAGATTTACCAGTGATTAGAAACATAATAGTAACTGAATAACTTAATTCTAAAAATAATTTTACTATCTTAACGAGTGTTTTCTGTTCGAGAAACGTTTGTGTTTCAAACCGAAATATATACATTTCGTATATTTATACCGTAGCTTATGTTTCTTTTCCTTCTTGTCTTAACCGCGAGGATCAGTATGTTGTTTCTTTCTCTATTTTCCTCATCACAAGGAGCACAAATTGCAAGGACTTGCCGTTGTCATGGAAACTGATCCTTTTCATACATATAACAATAGTAAGAATTCCTTCCGTTTGCCCTACTGCAGGACAAATTAAATGCAAGGAAACTTTCACTTCGTTTTCAAGGGCCCAAAATATTTAATTCCCTTAGCTCTGAAACTCAGAATGATTGTAGTATTGCCTTGTTCAATTCTAAACTTAAGTAATTTTTCTTGGTATAAGCACTCCTTAGTTCTGTTAAGGGACGGACCATTAGAAAAGTGATGAGGGGGGGGGGGGGGGAATTTTCAGCTTGCACGAATTTTTTTTTTTCGCTCACTGCGTGTGCAGGAATTTTTTTTTTCTGGTGAACCCCTCTGCACGAATTTTTTTTTCTGTCAAATATTGCTTTTTTTTGAACAGTGAAATCTTGATTCATTATCTATGTTTTTGTGCTTTGTAAATTATTCTATACTCACAACAGATCAAAGGATACAGGCCACTTTAATGCAAAATCTTTTCGAAAATGTACACACAGTGAGAGAGGAGGAAGCCACTTGGAGTGGACGGCTTCCCTGTGCATTTTTTTCAGTCCCTGACCTCTGGAATTCCTCTCCTACAGCCCATCATAATGATGCCACACTCCATTCACCAAAACAGCAAGAAATAAGCGTTGATAAGTCAAACACAACTCATAAGCTTGTGATAATGTGAAACGTGACCTTGAGAGTCTGCTTGAACAGTGGTTCTCTTTCTTTTTTTCTCTTGCGCGAAGTTTACTAGCACTACACAGTGCAAGACGCGTAGCATTCTAAACTTTGACTGAGCAAATCTTGTTTATGCCGCACAAAGTCTTATATTTCGAGGTCGTGAAGCCGGTTTGTTACATGCATACTGAGTAATCATTTCCTGTGGTTTATGCTTCTGTAGGTGTCCCTGACAGGATTTGATTTCAGATGCAGTTGTAAAGTGTTTTATATCCTTTGAACTCTGTTTATTACGGCTGAATAAAGATTTTAGTTTTTTTGGTTTTCTCCGAAATGACTGTACCTGAATAACTATATGCATGCATGCAAGTTTCTTTGTCCGTGAATGTGACTGATTTCCTGCCATGCGAGTATGACTCTGGGCCCAGCTCTGTAGTGTGGTTTGCAGGATTTTGAATTTCCACGGGTAGTGCGATCTTGAGATTTGAGTTGTACACTGTAGCTAAAACTAAAGCTACACCAAGTTTGGAGAAATATGCCGTGCGTCAGTCAAGGTAATTCTCTTAGCGCTCACACAGTCCATTTAGTTTTTCTTAACATAAGTGAGTCTTTACTGAAGTTTTTGCTTAACAGTCGTCTATGCGACTGCTATGAATTCTTACGCAAGACTGCAGTTTCGGAACTATAGCGTTCCTCGTCAGTTGCTACTACGGTAAAGTCTTAGGTCAAAGAGCGAAGCAGGCTGTTTAAGGATCGAAAATACTAACTTTGCCATTGGCTGCAAAAGTGACCAGTAGCGAAGGTGTATCTTTTTGTGGGCACAAATAATTTTATAGAATATTTACAAAGCTACCAAATTCTAATATTTATTTATTACAAATTTTATTTTATTATTTTTATTATAATACAGTATACAGTGTATGTTGTAGGTACACTAGCTGCAATTTAAAACAAAAACAAGGTTCTAATTGTCTCCTTTCATAAGAAGAAAGTGATTTTTGTTTATTCATACTGTGCTTGGTAATATTGTTGATTTCTGAACCTGAGACTTTCCGAAAGAAACTCAGACTTTCTGAAAAAGTCACAATTGGACCTTCCTTCTGCATGAATTTTTTTCCTTTACCTTCTCCTTTGCATGAATTTTTTTTCTTGGGATTTTCCCTTGCATGAATTTTTTTTTTTTTTTTTCCCCCCCCATCACTTTTCCAATGGTCCGTCCCTAATGCTTGTGTATAGTTTTAAGCTAATTTTCTCGTATATCCTTGCATTATTTTTTCTCCCCTTTTCTTTTTTTTGTTTTTGCACTTGCAAGTTCAGCCTTATCTATTTTTGTCCTATATAATGATTATTATTCTATGTTCTAAAGAAAGGGTATGTGCTTAGTTAAATTATCTTGCTGATGCCAGTTTTTTTTATTAATGAGGTTACATATTTTTAAAGGTGGTCCTATTCATAAGCCTATTATATTGGCTTCCTCGGGTTCCCTTGCTTCATCTTTTAGCTATTTATTAAATAACTTGTATGGCAAGATTATAATAAAAGCAATAAACCAATTTTTGTGATCTTCCGTCTTTTTGGTAGTGAAGAATCTAGCTGATCTGAGATCATAAATTCGTTTTTGGATTCTCACAAAAAGACGCACCCTACTAAGTAACGTGCTTCATGCCAAAAACTCCCCTCCCTGGCTCTTAAAAATTCTCGAAATTTTTCTCCAGGGGCACATGATTGATCTAATTTTAGTCTCTTACTAAGAGTTATTGATGCTTTTCAAAGACGTTACTCAGAGCAGATTTATGCTCTGGTATCAGAAAATGGGCGTTGGCTCTATGCGGGCTTTACATAATGCAAAAACATTCGGCGTAGAAAGTGAGGAAAAGAGGACTGAGCACTTACAAATGATTATATGTTACATCTGCTATACTACATAGGAAATTTCATTCGTAAGAAATTTCAATTTTCTTTCACGAACTGTGCATTGAGTGACTTATTAATCTTGATATCTGTCATAACGTATTTGACCTCTTTGGCTCAGAAAAAAAACGACACGCACGTAGCTAGGATAGGGCGTTTTTAAAATTTCAGAAATCATTATCTGGCTAAAATATACACTACGTGGTTGTAATTTCAGCTTTTCTCACTTTTTTCTTAAAATACTGCACAATTTATCGCACGGTCGGTTGGAAGTAACGTTAAGCTTTGGGATAGTGAAGAAAATTTTAAACGTGAGTTGATTTTCATTAATTTTTCACGTTTTGACGAACTGTGATTGTTCATCGACGGCGGATCAAGTGTGTTACTTTTAACTAGCCTCTTCTCACGTTCGATTCCTTTTTTGATGTTACTTTTTGTCTAAATTTAAAGATTGATAAATGGACTTGGATTCTGTGTGGTCGCTCCTCTTCGTCCGCTAAACCGTTTTTGAGATATTTTAAGCGCTGAAAGTTGTGATGTGCACCAGTAATATGGCGCGAGGTGTGACTTTTTCCACGGGAAATTAAGCTAAGTCATTAAGCGCTTATGTTGTGTTTCTTCGTTATTTACAATTTAAGCCTTTTGGTGATTATATTTCCTAACTTTTCGTTTTTCTGTTGTGTACATTTTGTCATGAGCTTTTTCTTTTTATTACATCCACTTTGAAATCACTGGCTATCCGTGCAATCTGATTGGCTCTCAGCAGTGTGATTTATTCCTAAATCGCACCATTTTTTGCTCATCGCATCTGTTCCAAATCGCGTCATTCATGTTCTAAAACGCATCATTTCTGTTTTAAATCGCACCATTTTTGTTCTATATCGCATCATTTTTGTTTCGAATACAAAATGAGATGTAAAAGCCTTTTTGTCTCGGCTTTTTAACAAACCGGCTACTCAATCAATAAAATATTAGTACTGACTAAATTCTGCGATTTCAAAATGGATGTAATAAAGTGGTAATTGAACTTCGTGTCGTACAGTTTTGGTCTGAAATCATACTTGTGATTTCAAATCGAACTCGCGCTGCGCGCACGTTCGATTTTGAAATCACGCGTATGATTTCAGACCAAATTGCACTCCACTCAGTTCAATTACCATTAGGGAACTTAAGAACCACGACGACGGCTTGGTCGACGACGACCGGAAGTGAGTTACACTGTACTGCGAAAGCGCGACTAGTAAATTTCGTTGTCGTGGTGTCGTCGACGACGCCAAAGAAAGTAGAATCACGTCGTCCTGCAATCCACAAGCTTCGGCAGGTATAAATCCACTGTTTTAAGCGATTTTTGAAGGCCTTTACTTTTTCTTGTCCTCCTAAATCCAGGTATCGTCCCTTTTTTCTCCAAACAAGCGATGTTGATTGAAAATTCGACTAATGAATTGATTTTACTTTGAAGAATGGCAACAGCTGAGGAGGCCGAGCCAGCGAACTCGTAAGTGAATTGTGATAAATTTATTTGTACGCATTTAGGTAAGGCAAATCATATATCTTTAATATAGAGGAAATAAACTTTATATGGAAAACAGCTATCACATCAGAATGTCTCTTTTTCGAAATCTAAACCCTGACGGACACTCGGACTCGGCCATCTCATTCAAGTTGAAAGTTGAATAATTTCGTACGGAAAGTAGGTGTATTTCCACTCGAAAAGGTCAGACAGCACAAAAAATTTTTCATCGTCAATGAAATTAGACGTACGGCTTGAACAAATAAGATCTTGCGTTGTTTTGAAAGACGCCATTGCGAAAAACTTTGTTGCGAACGAACATCACAGTTTTACATCTGTGTTTACATTCAGTGTCGTCGTCGTCGACCTACCGACCGACTGCATCTTAACTTTCCTTTTTCCCGCCGAAACCGACGTTCTCGTTCCAGTCTTTTCCCAGTCAACAGACATCGTCGTCGTGAACTTCGTCGTGGTTCTTAAGTTCCCTATTATCAATTTCGCCACGCCATATATTTAATCAGATTAATTAATTCCTCGCGCAGGCTTCCTAAGTGGCTACCCAGTATGGCCGCCATTACTCCCTTTGTGTCCCAAACCGTTTGATTCCACAGCCAATGTCCTGAGGGTTCTTGCCAAGTAATTGCACCTTCTATTGAAGGAAAAGCTATTCTTTGATTCAAGGGTATCGCACCCCCTCGCACCTCCAGCCCTTTTTCTGTTATTGGAGATCGTGTGTATTTCATGCAGTCTACAGCTAAACACGAGTAAGCTGCTTATTATGCTTTTGAACACAATACTACTCCTAGAACCTCCCTAACTCAAGACTTGATTTGTCTCAAACCAGTGAAAATCGCTAAATTCTATAATCTTTTTTCTGGGTTTGAAGGGAAAGGGGTCTTTTGATCTGGGCCCAGTTGTTCGAAGGCCGATTAGCGCTTAACCCAGGTTTCTTTTTCTTTTGTTTAAAAGCATTTTCTCGGATAATTTTTTTGTTATTTTTAAGAGCATCCAATCGTCAACTGGTTGACAAAAAAGAATTAAAGTGAATTTACTTTTTAAGAGCAACTCCATGCAAATATCGACCAAAGTGCGGCAAGGCTAAAAAAATAAAAGTCGCTCTTCTTTTGCATACTGATAGACTTAAGTAAGTGTACAAACGCCATGTAGTTTTTTCTTCGAAAGATCTGTTCGTTTCCGAGAAAAACAAGAAAACCGTTTCAAGCTCCGCCGTCGATTTCGCGAGCCGAAAACAGGGTTGAAATTCACTATGATTTGCTCGACTTGCATTTCAAAACAACCGCGCAAGAAAAAAAGCTTGTTGCTAAAATTGTAAGTATAACTCGTCGTTGACCAAAATATATAATATTTTTAGCATTACAACAGTCTGAGTAATTATAAAAAAGGTAAAGCGTATGTCTACCTGTTGTTCAATCACGGAAGGTAGTTGAAAAAAGCGACGATTTTCATCATCTGCCTTTGATCAGAATATTTCAAGATTGAAAGGGAAAGCACTACAAGCATCAAACTATTATGTTATGTTAAAATTATTTTGGGGAAATCATTTTCAGCTTCTCAGAAATTATTTGAAATTCGTGTTACAGACAACATAAAATAACGCCATCCAAAACATGAGTCACACGACCACTACCAACAATTGGACTTTAGGTTTCCGTTTACAACGCTGGTAGCCTTGATATATAGAACAATTTTTTTAAAAAGCTCACCTTAACCTGTATCTGTTGTACTTCAAGCTCCAAGTTGTTTCATTTTGCCGTCTTATCACCTATGTTACCGTAGGTGCGTGACAGCTCTCTGGTAATTTCTTCATTCCTCTCTCTCCCTCATTTTCTCTATTGTTTTCAAGTTAGCATCTCATGTTTGTTAAAAATTTTGAGAACCCTGGACCTTAAAAAACCCGAAGCAAAGTTGCTTCCTCGTGGAGTGTGCCGAGGGTCTATTTCCGGTGATATACACGTGACGAGCTTCACCGACTTTCACCCGTTACTTCCAGTACACTGAAGAAGATTCATCTTTTATACTCACACTCCTCCTTCTTCAAAAATACTCCAGTTGACATTATTTTACCTGAGAATTATCTTGTTTAATATTTTGACACTTTAGGCATTTGATTAACATTATCGTATTAAATTTAGTTTAATTTGATTCAGCTGTTCATTCCCACTTGGAAAAGAAAAAGATCTTTGCATAAACACTGTTTGTGTGGGCTCTTCTTCGATGAAGCTATGGAAGGTTCGTGCTCCTTCGAGTCATTAGTAGGTACACTCTGTTCGTTTGAGAGAAGGGATAAGCAGAGATCAACTGAGATTGTTCCTTGTCATACTATTACGGACGTAACTGGGCATAGGTCGATATGGTCTGTTTCTGGTATT
>CALNXK010000811.1:0-15000 GCA_942486035.1 Porites lobata | reverse complement strand
GGTTGTTGTAATACTAAAAATATTACATATTTTGATCAATGACGAGTTAAACTTAAAATTCTAGCAATGAGTTTTTTTCCTAGCGCGGTTGTATTGGAACGCGAGTCCAGCGAATCATGATGAATTTCAACCCTGTTTTTGGTTTGCGAAATCGACGGTGGGGCTTGAAACGGTTTTCTTCGCTTTTCTAGGAAACGAACAGATCTTTCGAAGAAAAAACTACATAGCGTTTGTACACTTACTAAAGTCTACCAGTCTGCAAAATAAGAGCGATTTTTATTTTTTGAGCCTTGCCACGAATCGGCGATTTTGGTCGATATTTGCATGGATTCGCTCTTAAGCTTTCATATCTGAATTAAAATTTCCACTAACCCTGGGTTATCTTAACCCAGCATTGAACAACCCAGCCTTGGGGATAACGCTGTATCATGAGTGCAATTAGCTTGGAAGTTCATAACAAATTGCAACCCTGGCTCCATAGAGTTCAACAGTTGACTGGCTTCCCGACTAATTCTTTATTCTTTATTCTTTATTTTATTTTATTTCTACATTTTACTGCAAAAAATAGCTTCAGCTTTTTCCCTTGCTCAATTTCGCCAAGGAATTCGACTCTCATTTGTTATTGCTAGAACCAAACTAGCTAACAGTAAGATGTAAACTACAGAACTCCTTTCCCTCAGTGGTTATGCATAATGAAATCTATACTTACTGTACATTCTTCTGAAAGATTGTGCCCTAAGAGTAACATAAATGCAGACAACCATAGCTTACAAGATGAGAAAAAACTTCATCTGCCTGTCAAATGATCGATGCAGCCAATAGAAAAATCCCCTTCTAATTTAAGACACCAAAACAAACTGAAATATCTGATGTAACTAAAATACACTGATATACTTAAATCTAAGTTAAAAGCTACAAAATTGTGATGTTGGTTATCCAGCAGTCCGGGCCACAACCAGAACTGGATATATGATGACGTCACCCAAATTTTCAACATGGAGCCCAAACCAAGGGACACGAATCAGGGTCGCTTTTCAGCTCTTTGCTACGCCAAATGACCTTTTCCCACAGTGCCTTAGGAGCTGCGCCTTTGAATGATGAGGAAGCACATGAGGGTGAAAAAAATGGCAACCGATGAACTTTGCGTGTTCTCTAGAGGTAAAACGGCTGAAAACGGGAGTGTTTCAGCTCAAAAGTCTACCTGACAAGGCGCAAAACATTTGAAGATAGAAAGGTGTGTTTTATTTTTTTGATCTTTGAAAAATTTTTTTTTTGAAATGTACATAAAATTTGCTTGTTGATGGTGATTTTGTTGTCGTAGTGCAAAGCATTTTCACATAGTGCTGTGTGTTTAAATTTGCAATAGTGAGTTGCGCCATGCGCGAATTTTTGTAACGCCATGTTCATTTTATGTTCTATTGCAGTGTGATGGAAGAGCACGTTGTTCTTTTGGCATAAAGATGCCGGTTGGGTGACAAAACTTTATCGAAAACCCGAACTGTCCAGATTGCGTTGGTTGGTCCAAGGAGCAATGTAGTTTCGCCACACGAGATTGTTGTTTGACCCATGCAGACCTTACTGAGGGACCAACATAAGCTCCGAGAAGTCGGGCCGGGTATTCTGAAGTATTGCTACCAACTGAACAACTAAGTTAGTGTACTTTGCTTTTATAGTGCGACAGATTGTATGATTTCAGATTATTTAGGTAACAAAACGGTACTGAAATGTCAGGAAAGACTGGAGATTGCTTCTAGAAGTCAAACTTACAACCTCACCACATGCGGTACATGTAGTACTAATTTTAACACACGGTACAGTTGCAGTAGACTCTTACCAAAATTTCCAGGGGCCGGGGATTTTCCCCGGCTACTAAGAGAGTGGCCCCCGGCTACTTTTATTGGAAAATAGAAGAAAAATAGAACCAAAAGAAATTCATAGCCGTTTGATTCCCCGCCTACCTGTTGTATTTACCCGGCAACTTGACTCAGGAAATCTTAGTGACAACCCTGGTTCACTAATAAGGGTACAAAAGAATACTCGGTCAAAAACTTTATATTATTTGTTGCTTATTTTAAACAAAAACCTCTATGCGTTAAAATCCGGAAGCTTTTGTTTTGGTCTGTTGTATATATCTGTCTAATACTATTTGATAAGTCATTTATGGGTATTGATATTCTGAACTCCCTGTAGCCTCTCTCTAGTATTTTGGTCGTATCTGCTTGACTTCTTATAGGCAATTATTTTGCATAAGTTGTTGAGAAGGAAATAGCAGGAGGGAATGTGGAGAATTTTGCATGGGTGGCTTTGACGGAATAGTGATATCTTCCCTATGATATGACAAAAATAAATGTAGCTGTCAAAAAAATATAGCTATCATTATAATCAATACAAGTGCAGTCCATCCTGACTGATGGTTTGTTTTGAGTGACAGTATGATATATTATTACTAACTTCATAATTATTTTTCTTGCAGGTTATGATAAGGAAGCTTTGAAAGAGGAAAATGCAGTTGTGATACGATAGGGGAACCATAATAAAGTGACTGTTTTATACTGACTGGTTGTATTTGCTTAACCTTTAGTGGAATGATTGTAACCTATGTTTGTGTACAAAATACAAATCTTGCAACAATAATATCATTGTATGGTAAACAGAAGAGGAGAAGTGTCTGAGAAGGATACTAGCTCAAATGGGGATGTTAAAATGTTATATGGTTTTTTTTAGAAATCAAAACTGTAGTGACACACAATTTTTAAAACTGAACAATTAATAAACATTCACATGTTTATTTCCTACTTTCTTATTATAAGCAAGGAATTCATACAAACTGGGTCACCCTGAATATGTTATAAGAACTTGCTTAAGGTACCTGAAACATCAACTTCTGATAATAACTGAAGCACTTCAAAAAGAACTAAACGAAAAAAACTACCCTTATTCAAACGATGTAAACCTGTTTGTCGATATAATATTCACTATCCCAGTGCACGCTGAAATAAGAATGTCGGGAAAAATTTACATTTCCTCAACAGCCCTTATGAAATCAGGAAAATCAAGGCCAAAATTATGCTTGCTTAGGGTATATATGCACGCTATAAGGTAGCGTTCACTTTCCTAGGCTCTCCCGAACTGAGAACTTGAGTGACATCAGGCGGCCTACATCGTGTGAAGAAGTCGTAAACAAGGTTGCTGATTAAAGCTTATAGTTTGTGAGCTTCTGTGAGTCACGTAATTCCAGTAAAGGGAAATAAAAAAAACAACTTTTCGATGGAATTTTCCGAAAGTTCTAAAAGTCGACAGATCGATAGATCGGAAGGATTCTGTCGTATCATGATTATATTTGGAGCGGCTTTCGACGCGACAACGCCGCCATTTCTCTTGGCCTTAGTCCTTTTGCGGTCTGAGCAATGTTTTGGTTTTGCGTAAGCCAATCAGATGACAGGAAACCATATATCCGGTTGTGGTTGTGGCCCGGACTGTCCAGGGTGTCCCAAAAGTTCGTTCCTCTAATTACATGAGATTTTTAAAAGATGTTTATTGCTCTATCGAGTACGCGTATTCAGAAGTTTAGTAACCATCACTCCCCTTTTGTTTTTTATCTCATTTCGTTTAGACGTTACGGTATGGAGTGGGATAAGCCATGTAGCACTGGTAGCTAGAGGCCCAGATGATCCATTTTGAGCTTTTCTTATCCCCCTCCCCCCTCCACCCCCAGTGGTACGCAGGAGCCATTTCGACTCCAAACAATATCAAATTTTAGATAAGGCAGCTGAAAAAAAAAACTATGGGGGCATTCCTCTAAGGAAAGCCTTTCCACAGTAAGACTTTTGTGCTTCTTTACAAATTTGAGACAAGCTGGACGTTAACGTTGCTTGACGGACTGATCACAGGTTTTTGCAAACTCTGGGGCCTCCAAATTTTGCTTTTCATGAACCTGCTCCAGACTTGCAAACTGTTGTTAGAGCTAAATAAGATATGGGAAGCCGTTTCTCACGTTGCTAGGCGATCGATTCTCTTATTCCTATTTTCCTTTTAATAGACGGTCCGAAAACCGTGCTCAAGTTACTTCACGGGCAAGTCTAGGCAAGCTATTGCTCCTATAGTAGTAGAGTGACGCTCATTAGTAAACCTATCCACTTCATTATATATGGAGGAAGACACTTAATTAGTATGCAGGAAATCCAAATTAGTATGCAGGAAGGCAGTGACTAGGCACTTAATTAGCATGGAGGAAGGCACTTTTTTCTCTAGGATAAAACAATGGGTGACGTCATAGACTAGGCACTTGCTAGGCACTGACTAGGCACCAACGAGGCTTATCTTTGACCCTAGTATACTACTCTCTTTAAATAAAGGCGTTACCTTACCTTACCTAATTCCACTTGCATGGTAACTTGGTTGCCTAGCAACGAGATACGATGATGGGCTCTTAAAGGCCGGTGTAAAACATTCGGGGCAGAAAGCAACAAGAGAAGAAAAGTGGTAGAGTTGCCCTTAACAACCAATCGCTAGAATTATAGTTATCCAAAAAGAAAGTATATTATACTGTTTCTTTCGTTCCCTATGATTATACAACAGATATCTAGATATCAAAATCAAATCAAATCAAATATTCATTATGCAAGAATACATGAAAGGAAACGTCAGAGGTTATCCCTATCGAGGACGCTCCCTACCTAAAATATAAAATAAATATACTACAATGTAAAATTTAAGAATAATTAAGAAATGGGCAAAAAAAAAATTACAAAATTTCACAACACTTTTTTCTAAGTTTACTTCGAAAATGCTGAAATCCCGTTCGTGCACTATCTCTTAAGGAAGAGCGTTCCACTGTTTAATAATTCTAACAAAGAATGAGTGCAAAAAACAATTTACTCTAGCTAATGGCTGTCTTAATTTAAATGAATGTTTGGATCTTGTTTGACCATAACAATTAAATTCAAAAAAGGCATTACTGAACAGTTAAGGCCATTAAGACCATGCATAGTCTTGTAGCACTCTAGCAAAGATAGATAAGACCTCCTTGATTGAAGACTGGACCACCCAAGCATTCCAAGTCTTTCTTCATACGGAGAGTCCCTAGATGACATCGGGAAAGCGTATTTCGAGGCCCTACGTTGGACTCGTTCAAGAGCGTCAATGTTCTTCTGTAAATAGGGTGACCAGAGAGGGACAGCATATTCCAGAATGGGTATTACCAAGGCCTTGTACAGACGAGAAAAGACTTCCTTGTTCCCTGGACAAACATTCCTTTTAAGGAAACCAACAATCTTGTTGGCTTTATTTACAACTTTCTGCGTTTCGGTGTTCCAGGATAGATTAGAAACAAGAGAGGATAAAGGGGACAGAGAAGGCATCCCCCATACACACCCTATTCCATAGGTAATTCGTCTCGAGTTATTTTTAAGACACATCCACAGATCCCAAGGGGGATTAGACAACAGCCAATCACATAGCGCGAATGTGTTCCGCGTGGATGACCTACGCTCAGAGCCACGCGTCCTTCACGAATTAACGCAGAAAAAAAATGGCGGAAGACTCGGAGAGCGATATTGCTATTCGTTTTGTCGACGAAAATGACCAAAGAGAGATTTCTGCTAAAGTGGTGTCAGCGAAATGGAAATTAAAAAAGAATTGCCCTTCCTCTCTTGTATAGAGCTAACAGTACAGCAGGGAAATCCTTAACACACTGAATATTTTCTCAGAGGATCATTCATAATTTGAAGAGGGCAATTTCTGGTTTGATATTTATTCTTTTATTAGTTTTTCATTATTCAACAAAAATAACACTTGGCGTCCTACTTGCTTTATTGTACAAACGAGGGCTTTCAATAGACCGGCGAAATTTCTCATTTTATTAAAGCACTGAGGTTACGACAACTTCGAGTTAAACTTATTTCATGGGTTGTCAAAGAGTCCAGCGATACCCTTTTCCCAGGTGAGCGCCGACTCCTTTCGCTTCAATATTCAGAAATGCTCTTGATCTCTTTATGCTTTCATTGCCTTTCGCGCAACATGTTTTGCACGGCGTTTAGTCATGCGAAACCTCCACGAAACATCCACGCAGCGCGCGAGGTATCCCGATGCTAAAAATAACTCGAGACGAATTACCTATGGAATAGGGTGTGTATGGGGGATGCCTTCTATGTCCCCTTTATCCTCTCTTGATTAGAAGTCAATGAGTCAAATACCACGTGCGTCATGTGCTATTTTGCTTAAACTGTTTCCTCTTTCTCAGTGATTATAAATATAAATCAGACTACTAAATCCCATATGGGGTGTTATATGAAAGGCACGGGAATGCTTGTCGCCTTGAATTTGTTAGGAGTGTAAGAGCCTGTTTAGAAAGAGGTGGGCGGGGGGAGGGTGCGCGTCTGTCCGTATAATCTCTCATTTTAATTTGATCACGTTAACATGATAGGAGGGGTGATCCACCGAGGCGGGTTGCCCGGTCTGCCAGACCAAGTAACCCGACGCTCACTACTTGAAGCCAAGGTGGCTGTCAGTTATAGGCACCCGATCGCAACGAACTTACAGGAAACAGGGTAGCCAATGAAATAGTCTACCTTTTGCAATTCCTCCTGACACCAACTACACTACGTAAGACAAATACCTGACGGACTATCACTTGACACTAAGTTAGTCGTGAAACGCCTATTTTTTATATTCTGTTCAGTAAGGAAAATACCGTCAACCGTCAAACGTACCAATTTTTTTTTCCTTCAACCGTGAAAAAGGCTAATTTAAAACCATCAACTGGTAGACCACACTCCCTCCCCCCAATTTAAGACCCTCACACAACTGTATAGAATTTGACTGCTAGAATATTTTGAATTTCCCCCTAATTTTTTTCCTTCCTTTCTCTACGTTTTTAAGAACATTTTCTTTCTTTTTTAGTTCAAAATTCTGAGAGGGTTTCAATTAGTGAAACTAGTTTTCAGTGAGATAGTCATCAAATGTCAAATATGAGATACGGTTTGTTTTACTTACTTGTAATCTCTTAGTAAGAAAGTATGTGCCGCGACTTTGATGATGTTCATCAATTGATTATTTTAAGTTTATAAGTGTTATTATTAAAAACTGACTCATTTGATAATGCAATTCTAGCATTTTGATTGGCTTAGCCATTATGGTATATGAGCTATTATACCATGCTCTCCATATATGGTCGGTGTACGCGTCAGTTTAAAATTGGAAGCTAGCTGAGATTTTTTTTCGCGAAGGATAGAACGGCGCCCGAAGCAAATCGTGTAATTCATTTCTTAGATTACTAGAAATGCAATTTCATCGAAAGAAAAAAGACAAAAACAAACAAAAAAGCCACAAGAGCTTGTTTGAAAGTTTGTCGAAAAACACATGAAAACACATGGAACTAAAGTACCTTGACCAGCTACGAAAGAAGACAAGTGTTGTTTCTTCATGATCGCGAAGCCATTCGCCGATCGAGTCATCCGCCGATAGATAACTACGCCTTGTTTATCCGACATCAAGAATATAAATCACAAGTAACCAGCTACAAATACAGGCTATGCAACCATTCAGTAGAGCAATCGAGGTGGCAGTATAGCTTCTTTTCTCGTTCCGCAAATTAAAACCAGCTTGTGGCTTCAAACAATTTCATAACAAGCGACCGAGGTAATAGTTTTTCTCCGTTGTTCTTACTCTTATAACTGCACCGAAAATCCAAATTCACAGTAATTTCGACGGCTGTCACTTAAAAATTCTTTTCCTTCACATTATCTGCCAGGTGTTTTTAGCTGTTCTGCTGTGTAAAATCCTAGAATCCCGATGAGTTTTTAAAAAAACTAATGTTTATCGCTACAACGTTTTGATTTTTCATTCATGCAGTCCAGGCGAGCCAGCGTTCGCGCGTTGACAGTTGATAGCAGGGCGGATAAAGGTTGGGCGGTGAAACGAGCGCTCCGCTCTTCATTTAATGTGTGATGCGGAGTAGGACTGGCACGGGCGCTCTTTCCGCGCTTCCGGTGTTCACAGCGGTCAAACGAGTGAAATTTGCAAAAGTTAAGCGAAATACTTCAAAGTTAAGGTTGCTACTTTCACTATCGAAAGTTTAGGGTATTACCAACATCCTGTTAGTTTACTAAACTTTTTAAAAGTTTACTAAAAAAGTTCCAAGTGAATGAAAACCGATGCTGACGTTATTATCGGCGCCATTTTCAAACATGATTCTCTTTTAGCGCGAAGCGTTTTCAGCGAAAAAAGCTCAAAATTTTGAGAAAAATGGAAAGATAGTTATGTTGACTAACTGATTTATACATCTTTGCCCATTTTTCTCTAACTGGTAAATGAAATCCCAGCGATAAAAAACAAAAATAACGATTTAGACGTTTGACCGCGGTGGTCTTCCGGTGCGCTTGAAGGCCGGCGAAATTTTCCTTTTTGCAAACCGGAAATCCTATTTTCTTTCTGTAATTTCAGGCTTCAGTGTTAAATAGATAAATTCGTTTCTTAACAATATCAACAAACAGTTTCATATGTTTGTGTCTGTATGCCTATAAGTCAAACTTAGCTTCTTGGTCGTATAATGCCAAAATTTGAGTTTAATTTGAAAGTGTTGAATACCTTCTCCTTCCACTAAATATCACCTAATCGTCTTTGGCCGTTTCGTTTGCAAAAGCTTAACACTTCTTAACCTCAATTTTTACATATGTTAAAGGGGGATAAATTTTATATAACATAACAAAAAATTAGATTGATATATTTTGATATAGTGGCTTTGTACTGCTTCAAACTTTGCTTCTCTGGTGCGACGCGCCATGGCGATTCGCGCAATGCGTCGCAAATCCGGCAACCGCATGTAAACAAAATTTATTGAGGTTAGTTGTAAGATTTTTTCTCCGTTTTTCTCTCTAAAACAAAACAAGGTAAACAGTTAAAACTGAGGGGAAACTAATTTTAAGTTTCGAAGAAACAGATAGACTTATGAGATTATTTTTTTTCAAAATCCAAAAGAAGGATGATGGTGATTGAAATTAGCATAATTTCACCTTGCACGAGCTGCACGCACTTATAAAACACACGTCATCTACGATCTGCTGTCTTTTAGTTTTGCCATGGATGACATGGATGAGATTTTCCTTCGTGTTTTAGACAGTACTTAGTTGCTTTTGTTTTGGAATAACATCGACATTGGCGAGTAGTAGAACGAAAATATAATTCAGTGGTAGAGTCATGGAAAGAGAGAAACCCTTTGAAAGAGATGTTTGTCTACTCCAATTAAACCTCCCGCAAAAAATAGCAACATTTGCCTCTCGGAGACAGCGTACCACCACAAAGGAACGAGGAAGAAGTGCAAGAAAACAAATCAAGCCGCCATAATTCAGTGACAGCGGCAGGGTCTAATGTACAAACCACATCACAAGCCCTGACCGAAGTCGAAAACAAGCGACATTTCTAAGCAGAGTCCCAGTCCACTGCATCACACCTTTTTGCTCGGACGCGCTCGTTTCACCGCCCAACCTTCATCCGCCCTGGCCCGGGTTGCTTGAAGCATGGTTAGTGCTAACCAGCGTTAAATACCATGGAAACCTATACATTTTGATACCTCTTAACCAACGGTTAGCGCTAACCAGGCTTCGAGCAACCGATCCCTGTGAACACCGCGGAAAAACGTCTACGCATGCGCCAGGTTGAGCATTTCCGGTCACTTTTTCAGTCACACTTTCCAGTCAGATCATAGTCTCAAGCGCGCGTTCGGCTTCATTCTGTGTGCAGCTTGTGAAGTTGCTCTTATTGATAACCAGGCACAGATCACTGAAACAATTAGTCGATTAGATTAAGAAAAGGTAAGTTGATACAGTAATAACCTATGTAATTTTGGCTAATTTGAGCGTCAGGTAAACTGATTTTCTTTCACGAAAACAAAGTTTTGTTTGCCATTTTTCACTTTTATAACCTGGCTGAAACTAAGACATAAAAGGTTATCATTGCAAGCTTGTGTATTGTAGTTCTAATTTTCGGTTCTTCAATTTCTCAGTCTTAAAACCGCTTCGAACTTTATTTGGAAAACGACAACACACAATCGCTTTGTATAGTTATAGTTACCTGTGAGTTTTCCCGTGTTTGGAATGAAGCTCTTCTGAGTTGATTGCCATGAAACATAAGCGTAATTATACTGTTGAGGTTTATTTATTTATTTATTTTCATTCTCAGAATCAGAGAGCGAAAGCTGGTTCGATGCCGGGGGCCGTTTAGAAGTCGAAATTTTCATGCCATGTATTTAGCAGCTGGTAGTTTCGTGTTTGCATGAGACGCAGCCGAGCCGCAGAGTCTGAAATTATTGAAGTCTTCAACCAAAGAACAACCATGTAAAAGAATTAAATATTTTATAGGCATTTTTCTTGAATGAAAGTACGTTTTAAGGGATGTTTAGTTTCCTGGCACCTAAAGCTCCGGGTATTCGTGACTGCTGTCATCAAAGTCGAGGTTGTCATTAAATCCCGCCCATCTTTTGTTTTGAGTTCTTGTTTTCTCTGATAATAAAATAATTATTGAACGGACTAAACTTTTGTTTCTTGGTTCTAGTGTTAATGATAATAATGACGTCTTTGTTTTGGTTTCTTTCATAAGTGTTGCTATGGATTCTTTTCTTAGTTATCGCCTTCTCTCAAATTAACTTATGCCAAACCAGTAAAACAAATTCGCGCTTCTTGTTGAGCGCTAGCGACCTACAAACTTCAAACATCATTTTCAGTGTTGGTGCCAGCAGATAACCATGTGGTGCAAAAGTTTGACACTAGAAAATATATCAGCAATCGAATGAAGTGATTTTTTTCGCCCCCTTTTTTGTCTGTTTCTCTCTTTTTGCTTTTAAGCTTGGCGCGAGGGCAAAGTTATGCTTACGCAATTGGTTTATATGCTAGACCGGAAATAAAAAGCTGACCGGATGTTAAATTTTGTGCTCATGGCTATCTATCATCTCATATCCAACGCGCCCTCGTGGAATAATTGTTAAATAGACATCATTTCTTTGTAAACAATAATATTGTAGATAGAAAAATAAAGGATTTTCGATCTTAATAATAGTAATAATAATAATAATAAGAAGAAGAACAAGAAGAACAAGAAGAAGTGTAGTGTGGGCTTCCTGTAGAAAACCAGTAGGCTTTGTGGCTGTAGTCAGGGACTGGTCAAAAAGTATAGGGGGGTGGGCCGGAGCATTTGGAAATGTGGTTGATAAAAAACACATGACCCACCCCCTCCCTTTGGCACAAAAATGACTGACCCACCCCTAAAGCAAGGTTGGAAATTGCATGACCCACCCCCTAGTTAAACCATGGACGTTCGGTTTCCTCTTAATAATCCAATAAAACCTTGTTCTGTGCTTGACAAAATTTGTTGATACACTGCTTCAACCAATATCAAAATCACAGAAATCATTCCTTTCACTGAAAAGACGAACGTGAAAAACCGAACATTTCTTGTTTCAATGGACGTTATGAGTCTTGACACAAATATACAGCAAAACGAGGGTATATTGAAATTATCTGTCACAAAGCATATGAAAATTTCAACAAAGACAACCCATTCCTACACATTACTTCCCGGAAATGCTTAGATTAATCCTCAAAGAAAATTTCTTCCCCTTCAGTGGAAAGCACTACCTACAAAACCATGAAACTGCAATGGGCACAAAGAGAGCAGTTTTGATTCCTTTGCCAATATTTTCATGACATATATTGAAACAACAACTCTAAGGAAAACTGTCTTTAGAACAACAGTTTGGAAATGCCACATACACGATATCTTTTCCCTATGGGACATAAGTAAACCAGACATCGAAGCCTTCATTGAACAAGCAAGCTTACATCACCCAACTATATTGAATTCATGGCCGAAACATTTGACACTGAGACTGCGTTTTTAGACACGGTTGTAAACAAAGGCACAAGATTCAAGGAAAATCTATCCTTGATGCAAAGACTCATTTTAAAACATAGGCACGTTAAACGTGCATGAGCTATTTTGAATGCGTCAGTGTAACTTTTTAATGCTTCGGTGTAACCTTACCAAGAGTGATGAATCTACCTCTTTCATCCTAAATGTAGATTGGGTTTTTGCGCGAAATTGCGTATTGCAGTACATAAATGAAAACGCGAAACGCTCAGCTGAGTCGATCCTCAAGATATATATTCACTTTCTTCCGTCTTTCCCTGTTACATCTGGTGCAAGTTAAACAAATCGTTAAAGTGAAATAAATTTCTACTCACCAAACGTTGATTAGAAGGAAAACTCTAAGGTTTCCTCGGAGTTTCGTAAGCCAAAATGTGACTCATCGAATACTGAATAGTTACGAAATACCAGGATTTTTATCTTTGTGGTAGATGGTTGCATCATCATAATTCACGAGGTTTTCACGTTCGATTCTACCAGTGAAACAGTCTTTAACCCGACAACTTATTTCTTCATGTTTTAAAAGCTATTGCTTCTCAAAAGACAAGAGCCTTTTTAAGACATTGTTTACAAAACCAAACAGGTCCCTCATACGTCCAAGTTACTATCTATCATTGTGAAACCAATCTGCATGAGATGTAATGGTCACACAGCTGGCACGTGAAAGTGTTGGACTTTGCCCCTTTCGTCGTTCGTACGTGAGGGAATTGAGTTATCACACAGTAAACTAGTAAACAGAATTATAAAATAACTCACGCACACAATTTGCACGTGAAGATGTTAGTCTTTCGCCTTTTACAATTCGTACGTTAAAAAGGCAAATTCTTTACTACAAAATTTTCTCAAACGATTTTAGGAAATCACCTCGGCTTCATTATAATAAACATCTGCGATTAAATTATGTTTCATGCAACGTCAAGGTTGATAACCTAACATTTATTAACATTTGTGAAACAGTCTTTAACTCCGACAACTTTTTTTCGTCATGTTTTAAAAGCCATTGCTTTTTAAAAGACAAAAGCCTTTTTAAGGCATTGGTTACTAAACGAAACAGGTCTTCTACGTCCAAGTTACTATTATCATTGTGAAAGCCAATCTGCATGAAAAGTACAGTCACACAGCTGGCACGTGAAAGTGTTGGACTTTGCCCCTCTCGTGGTTCGTACTTTAGGAATTCCGCGAGTTATCACACAGTAATCTAGTAAACAGAATTATAAAAATAACTCACGCACACAATTTGCACTTGAAGATGTTGGTCTTTCGCCCTTTACAATTCGTACGTTCAAAAAACCAAATTTTTTTACTACAAAATTTTTCAAACGATTTTAAGAAATCACCTCGGCTTTATTACAACATCTGCAATTAAATTATGTTTCATGCAACGTCAAGGTTGATAGCCTAACATTTATTAACCTCCAAGAAAATTATCAAACTGCCGAAATATATTTCTATTTATATCATGTTACTCCACCAATATAACAGTATCTAATTATTGTGTCAACTAGCTTCTTCCAATTTTATTCCCTAACGCTACTGTTTCAACTTAAGTTACGTATCTTTACTAAATAGAACGAAAAAAGGTCGGTTGAACTTTTGTAAGCGAGAGAATAATATTTTTAAAGCTTGTTTACAGGATTAACAATACTTGATACAGCTTTCAAAAAAATAAGCTGCCTTTTGAACTTCTAAAACCACATTTTATAGGGCGCATACTTTCGAATTAAAAGTCTATATCTAAATATCAATTATTGCTTCATTGGAAGAGATTTGAAAATATATGATCTTTTATACTCTACCCAGTTGTAGCAAGTGAAACAGAACTCATACTGACTTGCGTTGTACCGATAGCCGAATTAGGTCAGAAATGCCTCGAAGCAGCATCCACACTTAAAAATGAACCCTTAAACAGCTGCATCACTGTTCACAGCGTTTGAATCATGAAGATATTTTATGTAATGCTTCCAAACACCTGAACCCGTAATAAAAGACGAAAAAATTGTGAAGGATCAAGATGGCGGTCTCAAAGTGCCCTTGTTCGACCTTTACTAATGCCATGTTTAAATAGATTCCAAGATCTCATTGGTTCCTAAGCATCAACTCATAGCACCTTTAACCTTATTGGCTCTTGCAACAAACTTCCCAACATACAAAGCCACAAAGATACATACGCTCACACCACTGACATATGAGCTATTTTTTCAAAATAGCTCAACAAACGGAAAGCCTCTTGCACACACATTTCACCTGTGTCACCCTCCAAATGTTAAAAAAGAATTTGTCAAAGGAGAAGCCTCCTCAGAAACAACCTTTGAGGAAAATAATTCAAATTAAAAAAAAAACGCTCGACGGATGGAGGCTACTAACAATCTTTCAGGGGCACCCAACGTCAATTTTCGGAAAATATCTGTTCGAAAGACGATTTGAGATCTAGAATTTTTGGAACATTTGTTGTAAAATTTTTGCTTGTCTGCCCCTCCTAGGATTTGCGAACATCTAAAACAATGGTATCATTCCCATTTTAACGGATTTTACCCAAAAAGGTCACCTAAAATTTTCGGGAGCCTTTTTTCTGGCTGAAATTTTCGAAAAGGTAAGTTTTGATCCCTATAATTTTCGTATCACTAGACTTTCAGCTAGGAGATCCGAACAGATGAAAAATTTTTAGGGATAAAAATATGCCTATATCTACTGTTTAAATACTAAAATACGTTTAACAATGCTATGTTTATGGTTTTGAACTATATTCTCGTTGTGTGCCCCTATCTTTGATAGAAAACCTACTATCAGAAATAAAATTCACAAAAATAAAGGGAGTCTAAACTCCTAAAACAAAACAACAAGGAGGAAAAAGAAATATTGCTGTTCGTGACACAATACCAGCCCTCAGTGTCTACTATAAAGGAAGCTTGAATGAAAAATGGAATCTTATACAAAACCAACTATAACTTCAACAAATTTTTAAGAACCACCAATAATTTCCTAACAAAAAGGAAAATAGTTAAAGGACATGCTCGTTAGAGCAGAAAAAAAAAGTTAACAGAGGGTTCCACGCCCGTATAGATGTGCGGCCTGTCAACCTTTGTA
>CALNXK010000810.1:25000-49519 GCA_942486035.1 Porites lobata | reverse complement strand
CTACATTTCACAGTCGTTGGTCATTTTTAATAGTATAAACCTTTCAACTTCCTTTTGCCAATTCTCAGAATTCTTAACTTCCAGTTTTGCTTTCCGTTTATATGCAATTATATTGCTGTATTCTCTGGTGTTATGATTATCTTTCTCAGGATTTCAAGAAAAAAATGCTAAATATGAAAGAGGACTAAAGCCTTTCATAAAGGGGGAAACATTTATGAAAAATCCTTCTTTCCGTATCGATTTCCAGCCAAGCTTCCGTGAGACCATAGTTAGTAGAGGGGACGATGCGTAGACAAATGTTCTGAGCATTTTTTTCTCTTGCACACCAAAGTATCATTCGTGCATCAGTTTTGGTGAGTAAAACAAGTCGTCCCTCGTTTGTATCACATTGTTCATATTTAGAAACTTCTTTGTAAGCTCGCAGTAGTTACTATAAAAAAGCACGACAAAAATGGGAGACAAAATTCCGTTTTTTTTTTTTTAATTTTTTCTCCCTTACCTTTGTAGATTGACAGGATCAGGTCTCCAGAATTCCGCGAATTGCTCAGGAATCAAAGTTAAAGAGTATAAAGTATACTCTACGTGGCTTGCAAACGCGGAAGGCCTTCCGGTAAGAAGTTCATGGCACTGTACGTGGTTACAAAGTATTCCCCTAACCCTCGTTCCCCAGAGGCCTATCGGCAACAGGCATACCAGAAAACGAAAAGACCCCAAAGGACAAGCTTAAGCATTCCAAAACCATGTAATTTTTAGATCTTCTGTGTGACTGAGAAGCAGTAACCTCCCAAGCAGGCGTTTTTTTCACCGCGTTTTTGTGGGGAGGGTTGGGTAGCAGATGAGTCCCCTAGGCGTTCCTGGGGGTACTTTTTCTGTCAAAAATGGTATATAAAAGGGTAATGGGTTGGACTTCCGGACCGAGCCTACCCTAGTGACTTGTAATGTTCAAGAAACAACAACCCGGCTCAGCTGCAAAGCCACTCTTGTTTTCCTGATCTCTTTGGTAATTCTAACTGCAGATAAACCACTTTTAAAGAGGACAGCGAAAGGTTTTTCGCAAAAATTTTATAAAATTTTCCGAGTGTCAGGCTGTAAAAAGTTTTTAGAGACCCTTTCCACCGCTTGGCATACTACCACATCATACTGAAAAAAAAAAAAAAAAAAACAACCATATGCCGTTTCTCAGTCATTGAGACAACTTTCGTCTATGTTTTTCTTTCTTTGCCTTTTTCCTTTAAACAAACTCGTTATCTCCTGAAGGAAGTACGAAGCTTGCAAACGCGGATCGGAAATTTGATATTCCAGGCTACTGCAAACGAGGAAGGGAGCGTTCTCAGAGAAAAAAGATAAGGATCGATAAGGCGCGCTACATACGACTCTTTCCCTGTCCTCTCCATTTCTTGGCCATGCAAGGATATAAAAAAAATTGTTTCGGTCCTGAAAAGAAACGAAGCCTGGTATACAGAAGTTACAGACTAGAGAATCCGAAAAGGGGTATATCAAACGAAGGAAACTCAAGGAGTGTAAAAAACGAATAGAAAAAGAAACTCAAGACAGCAAAAGAAAGCTAAGTATACCAGTATTAAACAACGGGAAAGCCATTCTTGCACTAACTTGTCTGATAATTTATATAAAATTTCTGTTTCATCCACTGAAGAAGATATTTTGATCTCTTATTTTGGACCCAATGTCAGATCCAAAATAAGAGATCAAAATCTATTCTTCGCTTCCTTCTATTGCCCAAACAAGACCATTATAAGCAGTCTACATGAACTTGACTCATCTTTATTCAAATTAGGCGATAGATTAAATACTAGCAATGTAATCGTGGCGGGAGATTTCAACGCCCCGGACCTTAAATGGAACGACCTTGAATCAAAAAATTGCTCCTTCAATTCTGAACAGCTGCTTGAAATCATCGATGAACATGGACTTACCCAACTAGTAAAGGAACCTACTAGAGATGACAACATTCTCGATCTTGTGTTGACAAATAATGTCAATATCATCAACAATGTTAGGGTAATCCCGGGAATAAGCGATCACGATATGGTTCTTTTTGAAGTGAACCTGGCATGTAGAAAAAGAAAAGCCAGTGAGACGCAAGATTTATATGAGGAAAAGGGCAGATACCACCCGTATAAAGAAAGAATTACAAGACTTTGCGAATGACTTTGAAGAAATGAAGAACGAATCCGTAGACACAAAGTGGAATATATTTCAACAAAGGCTCACTGGAATTATGGACTCCTGTATACCACACAAGTTCACTACCTCACGCCATAACCTACCGTGGTTTGACCGTAGCTTGAGAAGACAGACAAGGAAAAAGCAAAGGCTATACAACAGGGCGAAGAAATCTGGAAGGCAATCTGATTGGAATAAATTTAAACTAGTCAGGAAACAATTACACAAGAACTTGAATGAGTCCAGGAACAATTATCTTTCTGACTTTCTCGGTGATTCTATAAAACAAAACCCGAAGGCTTTTTGGTCACACATCAAAAACTAGGAAAAGAGGATACAGATACCCAAGATCTCAAAGTTAGAAATGAAGTGTTTACCGAACCGAGAGCTAAGGCCGAAGTGCTAAATAGCCAGTTCTCCAGTGTTTTCAACAACGAAGAATCAGAGAATATCCCAGACCCTGGCGAAAGCCCTATTCCGACTATTGGAACAATAAACATCACAACCTGTGGAGTTGAAAAGCAACTTAGCGAGTTGAAGGTAGACAAAGCGTATGGCCCGGATGGAATTCCACCCTGGTTTTTAAAGGAGAATGCCCATGAAATATCAAAGGTTCTTACTGATATATATCAAGATTGTATTGATACCGGAACTGTGCCTATCCAATGGAAACATGCCAACGTATGCGCTATTCACAAGAAAAGAAAGAAATCGGATCCTTCAAATTATAGGCCCGTGTCACTTACCTGCATTGCATCAAAGGTACTTGAGCATATTGTAAACAGCCGTGTTATGAAGCATCTTTCACGATATGGAGTGCTCACTGATTGTCAACATGGCTTTAGAGCGAAACGATCAACAGAAACACAGCTCATATGTACCATTCATGACATAGCAAGTGCTATCCAGTCTAACAAAACAATTCACGCCGCAATCCTTGATTTCTCAAAAGCATTCGACAAAGTTCCCCATCGCCGACTCTTGAAGAAACTTGATTATTATGGAATTCGTGGCCCACTACATAACTGGTTTGAATCGTTTCTAACACAGCGTACCCAATCAGTGGTAATTGAGGGGCATCATCTGCCCTGTAGTTACGACATCTGGTGTTCCCCAAGGAACAGTCTTAGGACCGCTACTGTTCTTAATGTATATAAATGATTTACCTGATAGTCTTAACTCTACGGTTAGACTTTTTGCTGATGATGCATTGTTATATGGGACAATTTGTTGTGATGAAGACACAGTCGATCTCAAGAGGACTTGTATAGATTAGAAGATTGGCAGCAAAAAAGTGGAAGATGGAATTTAATCCTTCAAAGTGCAAGATCATGTGTTTTACAACTAGGAGAGATCCACCAAAGCGGGAATACGTATTTTGTGGACAAATCCTAGAAGAAGTGGAATCTCACCCTTATCTGGGGGTAGTGCTCGATAACAAAATGAGGTGGTCACCACACATTGAAACAATCACATCTAGGGCAAATAAGGTCTTGGGACTTATCAAGCGAAATCTGTGGAATTGTCCAAAGTCAGTGAAAGAAACCGTGTATATGACACTTGTGAGGCCAAAACTCCAGTATGCCTGTAGCGCATGGGACCCACATTACCAGAAAGATAAAGCCGCTCTAGAAAGGGTACAGCGGAAAGCAGTCCGCTTTGTCACTGGAAATTACGATCGAACAACGAGCGTGACGGAAATGCTGCAAGACCTACAGAGGGACACACTTGAAACAATGAGAAGACACGCAAGGCTCTCCACTATGTACAAGATGTGCCACGGCCTCCTAGATGGGGACTGGGGATTATTTGAAAACAAGCAAAGAAAGGAGAACCCAGGAAGCCATGATTTTAAATTTATTGTACCGAAAGGACATAAAGATATTTTTTAGATTTTCTTTTTTTCCCAGGACAATAACTGAATGGAACAAACTTCCAGAAGAAACTGTTTCCAGCCAATCCCTCTGTATTTTTAAAAGCAAACTAATTTAGTTTTCTTTTTTATCAGTGGTTTTTTAATAGTTTTTAATAGTTTTTAATAGTTTTTAATAGTTTTGTATATTCTGGTATAGTTTTATTTATTATTATCTTAGAGTTGGCGTGATGTCCCAAACGATTTTGCCAACATAACGATATTTAGATTTAGATTTAGATTTAGATTTATTAAAAGCTCAGATAAGGGGGGGCACCCGGTCATCCAGACCCTGAGATAAGGGGGGGCAGTCTCCAAAAAATTTTGCAGCCCTTCGGGCGCGGCCTCAGTTTGGTCTAAAAATAAGAGTGGGGCCCAGGCCTCCCAGGCTCCTCCCCAGATCTGCCACTGTTATATACAGAGTGGGCCATTGACCATAGCCCTACTCCAGTTTCCCAAAATGCCATTTGCCTAGTTCGTTGGCACAAGCAAACCTCTTTGAGATCTTAACAGTGTCCATAGAATCCACAATCAACAGTTGCATAAGTATATGCATAAGCATATGCATAAGTAGGCAGTTGTTCAAACAAAGGCTAAAAACAATACTGCTTCATGGTGCTTCTTGAGTCGTCGGAGGGTAGAAAATGTGCGCCCTGGATGCTACAACTGGTGTTCAATAAAATCTCAACATTTCCACTTGACCACTTTTAGGTTAAGAAACATGGCTGCAGTGGTGGTAGGGAAGGGGGTGGGGGCAAGTCCTCCCCCCCTATTTACATTACAGGCAATTCCCTTTCAAGCACACAGCTATGACTGTGGCTGAGTTTGTCTGCATGGTAAGCATATTTTGCATAGTATTGCCACAATTTGTAATAGCAATGACTATAATATTTTACAGTGAAACCTCTATTAAGCGGACCCCAATTAAGCGGACACTAAGCTGGGTCCCGAAACGGACATCTGATACCGTAAAATTCTGAAAATAAGCCCCGGGGCTTATATTTTTCAAAGGCCCTTTTTGAGGGGCTTATTTTTGGAGGGGCTTATGTTCGGAGGGGCTTATCTACGGAGGGAAATTTGCGTTTCAAAATCGATTGGGCTAGCCTTATAGTTGGAAGTAAACTTACCGTTTTTGCTTTGTTTTGCATGTATTTGAGGGCAATTTTCCAAGTACAAGCCCCCAGGGCGCTTATATTTGGAGGGGCGATTTAACGGAGGGTTTTTTGCGTTACCGGATTGGGGGGCCTATATTTGGAGGGGCTTATACATGGAGGAGCTTATTTTCGGAATTTTACGGCATTTCCCTTTATAACAAACCCCTATTCAGCGGACACCTCTATGAAGCGGACACCCTCTATTAAGCAGACACTTGGGAAGGTCCCAAAGGTGCCCGCTTAGTACAGGTTTCACTGTAATTGATACAATAATAATGTAATAGTAATGATTATAATTATTATAATTTACATAGTTAGACAAAGAAATATTTTTAAACTTTCAGTATTCTGAACATCACTCATGTTCTTAAACTACTGTTGTAAATGGTAGCATTAATATGTATGACCTTTAGTTTGCACAGAACTTGAGCAGGGGAAAAAATCCCAATTTCCATCAGGTACTGTACAGAACCTCTGTTAACCAACACCTCCTATAAGCTTACATGCACCTCTTACTAACAGACACTAATCTGGGTTCATAGCCATTAATTTCTATGTTAAAATCTGCATTAATCCAAACTATTGTAAGTAAAGACATCTTTTCTTGGTAACAAACATCCATATAGATCGGTCAAATCAGACCTAATACTCTTTGCAGAATAGTTGCCCACATGATTGATCATAGCTATAGCAAACACTCCCCTCTCTATGGCAGTGGTGGATCTAGGGGAGGTGCCCAGGGGGCTCGGGGGCCCCCCTTATTTTTAGACCAAACTGAGGCCCGAAGGCCAAAAAAAATCTTTTTGGAGAACACCCCCCCCTTATCTCAGGGTCTGGATGACCGCCCCCCCCCCTTAGCTGAAGGTCTGGACCCCCCACTGTATGGGGCACTTCGGTTGAACAGATGTCTTTCACAAGCAGCATAATTCCGGAGTAATTTGGTCAACACTTTGATACTAAATAAGAAAACAAATTAACATATAGATTGAGGGAGAAAGGAGAATCGAGAGTGCACCAAAAATCGACCCACCGGTCAAATCACACACTCAATAATTAATGTACAAGAAAACTGAAGGGAAGTTTAATGATGATCAAACAAGGAAAAACAATCTTACTAATGAATAATTACTTTTCCATGTTTGTTTTTGCTTCATGAAATTAAATAGCATCTGCTCTACTTGATCAAATGACAGACCATTTTCTTTTTTTCAAGAATGACATGCCTTTACTGTAAAAGTAGTTGAAGGAACAATTACAGCAGAAGAGGCTTTAAGGTACACTTATAAAGTAATACTCAAGCAAGACCTCGAAGAAATCAGGGAGTGGGGATTATTTACAGAGAGTGAAGGGCTAATGCAGATGGGAAGATACCATTTCCAAATTCTTTGGACCCTCCCCCTTTCACTTTTTACAGAACATATTTTTGACAAAACAATTCGCAGCCAAGTCAAAACTCTGAGGGGTTACTTAAGTTAAATTAAAAATATTGATTCCACCATTCATTCATTGATGTACTGTTAAAGAAACGTATTAAAAAAAAAAAAATTGAACAAACTAATTGACCTGATAGGCAACCTTTCCCAAGAAATAACTTGCAGATATCATGTAGATGAAGACTTCATAGTATCAATGGCTTCGAACCAAAATGCACAGTTTAAGCACATTTTCATTTGCAACCTTAATTACAAAGCATAAAATAAGTGAGCCTAAATAAATAAATAAATCGGACAGAATTTATGTAAACATGGCTTCAGTGAGTGTCTACAGGTCCTATGCTAACTGTGTCCTTGGTTCCAAGACTTTGATCCTCCCCACCCAGGACAATGGGTGACTGTCTGTGCCTCCCACTGAGCTCTGCAATTATTAACAACAACAACAACAACAACAAAACTTTATTAATAAACAAATAAACTTACAGAAGTATTGCCCGCAGCTAGCAAGGATATTCAAGGCTGGACAATGCATGCAAAATATCAAAATAGAGACTAACGCTATTAATATTATCATTCTCATCAGAGGCCTGATTCAGCTCAGTGGCTAGGGCAAATTTAGAACAAGGTACTTGCAAGTCAAAGCCACTAGTGTACACTGCTGCTTACTGAAGGGGTTGTGTCAAAATAGCCCCCTCCCTACCCCACTAATTTTGGCCCTCTGGCCTGATCCACCCACCCACTGTTAGGGCAGTCCCTGGGCTATCCAGCTAAACAGACCAAGAAGGCAAGCCCCCTACCTTTTTGGACACTGGACTGGCCTGGTGCCGGGCTGTGCCTGGTGCCAGGCGAAACCCTAGTGACCAGTCATTTTAACCAAATCAGACAGAAATATTATTAAATAATATTATTATTACCGCCTCATATTTTGCGCATTCTCTTGACCTTATATGGTAAAATGACATAATAGTGGGATAATAAATAACAATATTGATCCTTCTCCTCCAATGTGAAATATAAGTATGGCGATTTTTACACTGTACATGTATTCAATAAGGAAAGTGATAATGTATAATTGTCACCTAGATACACAGCCTGGTGATCTGGGGCCATTCAGAGGATGTTATTCAGTAACATCCACTGAGAGGTCCTTTTCCCCGCGGAGTAAGAAGAGGCTTGAAACATCAAAACATCCTTTAAACGGAGGCAGTGGCATCTTCTTGTTTGAATTGATTGGAATCAATCGTGGAATGATCGAAAAAGTGGGACAAAATCTCTCACCAAAAATCAAACAAGTCGAATATAGCTGAATATAGACGATCGAAGTGCAGATGAATCACATATTTTAAACTTAGAGGCGAGCGCGACGTCATACCTTTACGAAATCCGACCGAAGATAAGAGGGCCTTTCGACGGATGTTAACGAGTTTCCATCCGCCAAACTGACATTTTCCTCTCAGTGGCTCTCACAAGACATTTCACTTTCCTTACATGAAATTTCTCTGTCTCTTGAAATTTCTGTTCATAAAAGTCTAAGTCTCTTTAATTTTTATGGAAAAAAAAAATTCAGGATCTCCGATCTCGGAGCATCGGCTTTACAGTGCATCACTTTAACCCCTACACAACCCAGGATTTGCGGACAACGAATGGTTTGATTTGAATATATATAGCAACAACCCTAACCCTAACCCTTACTTTGTGTACGAATCATTAATCTGTCAACGTCAGCTTGGCGGATGGAAATAAGTGCTGACGTAACGAGTGTTGACCGTCTGATGCAACCCAGTCGTAACTAGGCAAGTTGCATCGATATTCGTCCGGGTTGCATCAGTATTCTGAGTCGTTCAACAACAGAATCCAAAGATTGCAGACTACAGAGAGTAGACTACGAAAGGAGAGAGAGGGAAACAACATGCAAAGATTTTCTTGTTTTCTTATTCAGTTCACAAAAATGTAAGTATTTTGCATGCGATCATCATCTTATCTTTAACTCGTGTCTAGATACCCGGCAACCGCGAACTGTATACTCGGCAGTCAGAACTTTTGACCAATTTTCTCGAAATAGCTCGTTTAATTCCTCTAAGAACATAAGATATTTGTTTAGAAATACCAAGCGATTATAAATATTGCCTTGGGTTAAAAGTAGAAGCGACTGTCGAGCTTGGGCATAGAATGAAATCTCAATGTTTTCAACACTTAGAAAATATTCAAGTTCTGACACACTAAGTCAACTCCCGATTAATATCTACAGAAGACCACAGAAATTATCAGCGAAACCTCACCAGAGTATTTAGTGTTTGTTCAGAAATGCCAAGCGATTCTAAATAAAGGTTTCGTGTTGTTGTGAACAAATTCTCCGCGCTTGCATTAAGCATATTCTTTAGAATCTTGACTCACGGGTACGGTTTTCAAAATACTAGATGCCCGGCAGTCGGAAATTCACGTCCGATTTACACGAAATATCTCATTGAATTTGTGTAAAAACATCAGAAAGTTGTTTAGAAAACTCAAGCGATTTCAAATACTGCTTTGGGCTTGAAGTAGGGGCAACCGTCGAGCCCGTTTAGACTTTCCCCCTCGCCCCCACTATCTGCCCCTGGGTCTCTGAGCATGATTCAACCAGCCACGTGCTTTAACATTAAAACGGCGGTTGTTGCGAAAACTAAGACCCCCCGAAAACTAAGACCTAAGACCTAAGACCCGAAAACTAAGACCCGAAAACGAAGACCCGAAAACTAAGACCCCCTTATTTTCTTTCGTCTCAAATTGTCTACTCAATTAAAGTACCTGCCAATTGAAAATTTCGACCTCATGCTTGTGTTTTTTTGCTTTATGGTTAGTGAAAACAAGGCTTTTTACATGTTTTTATGAAACGCATTTTACAGTTGAGTTGTCTGATTGTCTTAACACCAATGTTATGTAAACTTCCATTGCTACATTTTGTGCAGTCTCTAAGTGTCCTCAACAATAAGATGCTTTAAAAAAGCTTGATCATTTGTCACTAATGTAGTTAAATTACATTGTGTTTTTTTTTTCTCTGACTTCAGTAGAGACATCATTGCTGGTGGTCTGTAGTGTTGGAGAAACCTGTTGCACAAACTAGCACTCTTGAAAAGTTGTGGCTGCCTCGCTTAGTGAGTCAAGTAAGTGAACAACAGTGAACAGAGAAAATATTATTTAACCAACCTGCCTCTTGGACAAAATGGCATCAGCAGCCCCTTTGTCTGACTTTGAAGAATATGAACACTTAAAAAAAAAAGTGATAGAACAAAAGAAGCTTCCTGGAGAGGTCAGTCCAGCTGATCTGTACAAACTGGCCGTACTCATGTCGCGATGGGCAGCAACTGATCGCCTGCCAATGTGTCTCCTGTGTAGACAATCAGATAAGAAGCTCAAAAAAGGACACATTATTCCACATTCAGTACTAAAAACTCTAGAGAAGAATGGGGAACGAAGGTACAGGTACATGGATGTATTTCGTGGAGCAGAATTCAAAGGAGCGTCCAGCTGTGCATTCTTCGTATTTTGTGGAGATTGTGAGGAAATATTTCAGCAAGGTGAAGGCTTTTTTAATGATAGGTTTTTTAAACCATTGTGTGGAAATGTTGGTGGCCAACATGAAATTTTAGTCACAGAAACACGATCAGAGACCTCTTTCTCTTGGCTTTACTTCTGTTTAATTTCTATCATTTGGCGATCGTTGTGTTTCCATCCTAGTATTAAATATAACGAGACATGTATTAAAGTACTAGAATACTTACGAAGTTACCTGTTAGACTGGAAGAATGTAGAGATAGACAGCAGAGTAAAGTTGTTCCTATTTGCTCCGAATTGTGAAGTTGATAAGAAGTTAGAAGCTGGCAGTGAAGTTAATAAGGTTTTTTTTTACGGATGGAACTACTTTGTCATAAATTTCATTAAGATTGTCGGAAACCCAAACTTTCTTTCAGGATCGCTTTTCCTTGGCCCTTTGCACGTATTAATGTTGTACAGTGAAGACAACTTCGCTTGTTTGGAGGGCTTTGAACCGTTTGAGAAGTGGAAAGAAAATAGTTTACTTACTCCAGAAACGAATGAATTCACCATAGCAGATAAAGAGGGGAGGGTTTTTCCGGTTATTCTTTACGATAAAATCATTGAACATGGCACGCTAAGTGCGTCAACATTCACTAGTCGACTGCCATCAGCTGACCAAAATTACAACAATTTACCAGTTGTGCACGTTGCCTTTGCGCATTATTTGCCAAAGGATATATCTTATGACAGGAAGAGTGACCGGTTTACCTTTAATACGAACATGTTTGTAGCGAAAAATCAACGGGAACTTAAGATGAAAGTTGTCCAAGAGGAATGGATGGCAAACAAAGAGCAAAGTTTATTTGTTTCTGTAATTCAAGATGTTGTTAACGGTATAGATGAAATTGCCATGGGCTTATATGTAAACACCGATGGGGCTGTAGAGTTCATGAAAGGTGTAAATGTGAGTTCAATCGTTTGGACTCCAAATGATCCTCCTTTTAAAAACACAATCGAAGGGCTCCTTGTCGATTTACCGACTGTAACTCTGACTACTAAACCCAAAAAAGAAAAAACAAATTCCGGCGATACATCTTATGACAGGAACAGTGACCGGTTTAATACGAACTTGCTTGTAGCGAAATATCAAGTGGAACTTAAGATGAAAGTTGTCAAAGCGGAACGAAAGGCAAACAAAGAGCAAATTTTATTTGTTGTAGTTCCAGGTGTTGTTAATGGTACAGGTGAAGTTGCCATGGGCTTACATGTAAACACCGATGGCGCTGTAGAGTTCATGAAAGGTGTAAATGTCCCAAAACGTTGGAATTCAAATGATCCTCCTTTTAAAAATACAATCGAAGGGCTCCTTAGAGATTTACCGGCTGTAACTCGGAGTACGGAACCCAAAGAAGAACAATCAAATTCCGACGTTTCAAAATAGTTCAACAAATGCGATGGGTAAGAGACCTGTTTAACATACCTTTTATTGTTGTTTTGTAGTAATATATTACATAACTGTTACAATGAAAGCTTTTGTCCCTCGTGGTTTGTGTACGGTAGGGTTCGCTTATCGTTTTATGTTACATGTACACCGTAGTCTCTCAGTTATTGACTGCGATGTTTCGATAGCCTGATTCTCAAAAGTCCGAGGTCTTTCGCGGTCCCTTCGCTAGAGGGAGAGAAGCAAAGGGACCGCGAACAACCTCGGACGTCTGAGAATCAGGCTAATGATTCGACTGCTTTTCACTGGTCTTCCTTATAGCGTGGCCGATTACTCTTCCGCGAATGTCGGTGAAAAACCGGTAAAGATGCAAAAACGTGGAACACTACAATACCCTTAGATAAAAACACTTGCAAAATAATCTGTAAATCAGTCAGAACGAGTTGTAAAAAGACTAAATTGAAAGAATTTCAATTCAAATTTTTACACAGAATAATTGTCAGGAGAAAAGAACTCCACAGATTTGGAAGCAAACCTGACAGAGCTTCCTTATGCTGTGGTGAAAACGACTCAATCAACCACACGTTCATTCACTGTGGCTTTTCGAATCACTTACTGAGAACGTTATTCGTTGGTTTAATGAATCCAACAACTGCAAATTTATACCGAAAACGAAGGAAATTTTATTTGGCCTTTCCAACACAGCGAGTACTTTAAACAGGAAATTTAATTACACCTTACTATTCCTCCGCAATTATATTTATAAGTCTAAATTAAGCGAAGAAGCTCTACTCCTCCCGGAATTTGTTAATGCAGATCATAAAAGACAAGAGAAATGCCTCTGCTGTGTGTTTTTTTTTTTTTTCGTGTCTACGATAAGAATAATCAGCATTAGATATCTAGTGTAGTTAATGCAATTATATCAACAATATCTAATTATTTAATGTATTCATCATGTAACCTTTTTCTTTTCCATTTATTTACATGTATGTAAATATTTTGTACTTTCTGTGTTGTAATAAAGTATTGGAAAATAAATAAAGAAAGAAAGAAAGAAAGAAGAGAAAAAGAAAAAAAAAACAGTAAAGGAAGTGTCTCTTCACTATTGCTTAAAAGGGCTAGTTCATGCTAAAACGATTATTTTAATGACGCCCTAATACAATTTAGGGTAGTTTATTAAAAACGTTGGGTTGACGTTCAGGTTGTGAAAACCGCGGTTTACCAGAATGCAACTCATGTTAATTTTCTTCCCAAGGGCGAATTCAGGGGTGGGCCCAGGGGTTCCCGGCCCCCTCTTTTGTCCGAGAATTTTTTTTCTTTTGTAAACGTGTCAAATCCAGTTTGTTTGAGACGGATATTTACTTCATGCATTCTGGGAGCTTTGGTCATTTGCGACTAAAAATGTAGGCTTCGAACACAGATTCTTTTCTTGAATAAACATTGTTAATAAGAAAAGAATCTGTGTTCGAAGCCTACATTTTTAGTCGCAAATGACCAAAGCTCCCAGAATGCATGAAGTAAATATCCGTCTCAAACAAACTGATTTGACAATTTTGAGGGGAGACAGTGCTGCCGCCTTTGCCTGGAGGTTTTGCTCTCGCCGCAAGCTAGCGTCTTAAAGTGTTAATTACTTCTTTGACCATGACCACAACCACACCTGTGGTTTATTAAATATTTCAGCATTACATGTTCAATAAGGAATCCAGGCATTTGCTAAATTTAAGCGTCCAGAATGCCCTACATTGCATCTCAGAGAACTTCAATTTCAAAAATTTTCCCTTTGAAGCTTGCGCCCGAAACTCCCTAGAAAAGTGCGCCGTCCTGATGGGTGCTATAGCGCCCATATTGCCACTGTATACTATATCTCTAGGCCCCCTCTATCACAAAATCCTCCGTCCCCCCCTGCTCCCGGTTTGTGCTTGTGTGCGTTCTTTATGCTGTCCTGTTTTTTTTTTTTTTTGAGAACTGAGAAACCAATCACCTCCATCAGCTTCAATATGACTTTTATGGACTTTTCATACAATTTCACTCTTGAATGGGTATATGTTTCATGCATGTACATGAATAACTACTGTACACTTGCATAAACTATTTAGTACTTTTTACAGAGATTCAGTGCTAATGAAGGCCTTCATATTCAATGATCATAAGTCATGATAACTTTCATAATCCTCATGGCAGTGAACTGCATCCACAATGACATTGCTACATGTAACTTCTCTTTCAGTCAATATGTTTTAACCTTACTGTTACAAACAATAGTTGTCAAGTGTGATTATGTACAAATTCAAGTACAAAACTCTCATTGCTCTAGTTCACTAACTATAAATATTTTTTCTCCAGTAACTGGTGTTTACTTGTTGTTTTCACTACAGCTTTACTCCTGCCATTTCATGCACTCATGAATTTGATACTCATGCAGTATCAAAAACGACTTCATCTGTATCTGAGGTCTATAGCATATACTACTACTGACACCCTTCAAAATAATTATTGCAGGATTATTATAGAAGATGGCACAAGTTAGCTGTTATTTAGCAAATGCCACCTCATATTAACCTACAGTCACCCACTATCACACCTATTTCCTTTTGAAAATAACTACACATGAAGGAGGGTCAAATAGGGTGAACACGAGACCTACACAACTTTGTGTACGCTGCCTTAATATTAGCAACCCCATTTAAATCCCATATCATTTTTAAAGACAGGGCACTCGGTTCGAGTTTACTCCACCAAAAGGAGATTGCGTATATCTCTGCTTCCAAAATTACAGCCGCTGTTGAAACCCGCCCTCCCCAGTTACACGATTTACTCTATTTCTCTCCCTCCCTCCCATCCCTTTCATTTTACGAGCCTCCTTCCCCGAGCTCCGCGACCGTCTGCGAAACACGTACATGTATTTCTAGTTAATGTTTGCGCGGCAACTGAACTGAACTGCTCTGGACCCTGTGGACTCGAATATCCCATGCAAGGCAGTCCCTTCTACACTTAGCGACGTTTTTTACAGCAGTAAGGTCAGTGGAAGATCAGCAAAAGTTGGGGGAAGAGAGCTACATTTGCAGATGTCATGGAAGCACATGACACGGACTCGAACCCAGGCCCTCCCCTCCTAAGAGCTAACCAGAAGGCTTGAATAGAAATTACCATTCAAGTTACAGCTGTTACATACATACATAAACTTTATTAAAGTGTCAAGGTATTTAGCTAAAAGCTAATTGTGGACACTATAAATAAATAAAATGAATATAATATAAGATTAAATCAAGTATATGTAAAAATATTAAAAATATATTCTTAAAATATCATTAATATATAAAAATAGCATCAATATATAAAATTATTACTGACAAACAGTAGGACAAACAGGGAACAAACAAAGACAAACACATAGATAGACAAAACAGACAATCAGATAGACAGACAAACAAACAGACAATATAGGACAAACATATAAGCAGCAGTAAAATATAGATACAAAATTCAGAAAGTTAAAAGTCTAGAAAATTTAAATTAGACGAATTAAATAGGGATAGGGGAGCACACCCTCAATACACCAGGCAGCCACACCGCAGAAGCTACTATGCATACCCACCACTCTAAGATGAGCATGCACAGCAGCCACACCTGCCGTCCAACAAGCCAAGCACATTGAGAGCACGCACCCCTCTCCTGAATGCCTGAAGACTGGTCTTACTGCGTAGTTCCTGGCTTATCTTGCCCCATATGTGTGGGCCTAAATATCTGATACTGTGCTTGCCATACTTAACAGATTTATATCTTGGAACAGGAAAATCACTTCGTAAGTTATAATGCTTATCTTGCTTAAAAAACATATTACATAAATGCTCTGGAGCTAGTGAATTTTTAACCTTATACATTAAAATTAGTATATCTTGTAACCGTCTGTTCTCAAGACTAGAGAGTCTTCCCTTCTCTAGGAGTTCCTCATACGTAACATTCCTATCATTATATACAGCACGTAATGCACGTTCTTGTACTCTTTCTAATTTTCTTGCATCAGCTGCCTTGCAAAAATGCCACACTATGTGACAATATGTTAAGTTAGGTAGAATTGCTGATTTGTACAATTGTAACTTGGCTTCTCTGGGAATCATATTTCTAAGACGTACTAGAAGACCAACTTTCTTACTTGCCATCTTGCATATATCACTTATATGAGTACTAAAACTAAGTTCATCATCTAATGTTACTCCCAGTAACTTCAAGTCTGGTGATGATTTAATAACCTGTTCATCAATCTTGACATTGATAGATGGACTGTCCTCATTTTTGTTCTTCCTGCCTAATAACATTAAATTGTACTTGTCGTAATTTCCCTTCAGAAAGTTATCTTTGTACCATTTTGATATAGTGTGCCCCCCATTAGTTAAAAGTTGTTCCATGCAGTCAACTGAATACCCCTTTACATACAGCTGATGATCGTCAGCGTACATTGACAAGCTTGCATTATTTACTATATACGTCATATCATTTTGAAAAATGTTCCACAGTAAGGGTCCAAACGATAACCCTTGAGGGCATCCTCTAACATCATCCTTAAACTAATGAATATATTACAACTAATGAATAGTTTGGGAAAGATCAATCGCTTGTTATCGTGGTATTGGTGCATCAGAAAAAATATTTCAATGAACGACGCAATCTGTTAACTTCACATCACTGGGGGACATTCCTTGATTTCTTCTTGAGTTGCCTTTTTGTGTTTTGTTTTAGTCAAACCGCGACCGACCTCTGTGAGGAAGTAATAGGCAACACTCCGCAGTACATTGCTCTATTGAAGTTGCTTGACCTGTTGATATGTCTACTCTAATCCAGAGGTGTCTAGCCTTACAATGCAAAATACAATACTGCATTCACGAAGTTAGTTGAAAAATACTACAATTTTATGTATTGACATCTGCATTGAGACTGCTTGTCCGGTGCGTCCTTTCACTCGCTACTCCAAGCCAATATTGGTTGTCCTGTCGCAGAAAGAACAATGAAACTCGATTACTTTAGCCTTCTTGTTTCATTTACGGCACGTGACGCCGTCGCCATTTGAATCAAGATAAAAAGCCCGCCATAGAACTTGAGAATCCGTTGTCTGTAATTCTGCCATTATCCCAAGCACATGACTCACATTTGATATAGCCACAAGTACACTTGAGAGAGAGAGTTTCCAACGGCATTGCTTCACGTCGCTGTAAGTAGAAACAGCAATTTTCAAAATTGGTCAATAATTTATAAAAAGCAACAAATTCCAAACCGTAACTACAATCAATAACCGCCGGGAACTGAGGAAAGCCCCAGCGACATCAGAACAAGTAGCCTTCCCGTACCAATTTAGTATTTTTGCCTATCCATTTTTATGAATATTTATTTTGCATGCGTAACCAATGTTTCCACACGAATACCTATTCTCAATCTCCCTCACTTCCTTACCGCAAAGTTTGCCTCCAGGGTTTTCCTTGTAAATCCCTTGCACCCAACTCTTAGCATTTTTCCACCATTATTAAAGAGTCTGCAGCCTTTCCTCTCAGAAATTGAGGATATGGAATGGAGTTTTTGACGAGTGAAGAGGATGAATGTAACAGTGACTGGGACAAAGATCATTCACTCATTTCTTAGCAGTAGATTGCTTGATAGATTTGATAGATGGCTACATTTCACAGTCGTTGGTCATTTTTAATAGTATAAGCCTTTCAACTTCCTTTTGCCAATTCTCAGAATTCTTAACTTCCGGTTTTGCTTTCCGTTTATATGCAATTATATTGCTGTATTCTCTGGTGTTATGATTATCTTTCTCAGGATTTCAAGAAAAAAATGCTAAATATGAAAGAGGACTAAAGCCTTTCATAAAGGGGAAACATTTATGAAAAATCCTTCTTTCCGTATCGATTTCCAGCCAAGCTTCCGTGAGACCATAGTTAGTAGAGGGGACGATGCGTAGACAAATGTTCTGAGCATTTTTTTCTCTTGCACACCAAAGTATCATTCGTGCATCAGTTTTTGGTGAGTAAAAAACAAGTCGTCCCTCGTTTGTATCACATTGGTTCATATTTAGAAACTGCTTTGTAAGCTCGCAGTAGTTACTATAAAAGCACGACAAAAAATGGGAGACAAAATTCCGTTTTTTTTTTTTAATTTTTTCTCCCTTACCTTTGTAGATTGACAGGATCAGGTCTCCAGAATTCCGCGAATTGCTCAGGAATCAAAGTTAAAGAGTATAAAGTATACTCTACGTGGCTTGCAAACGCGGAAGGCCTTCCGGTAAGAAGTTCATGGCACTGTACGAGTGATTACAAAGTATTCCCTAACCCTCGTTCCCAGAGGCCTATCGGCAACAGGCATACCAGAAAACGAAAAGACCCTGAGGACAAGCTTAAGCATTCCAAAACCATGTAATTTTAGATCTTCTGTGTGACTGAGAAGCAGTAACCTCCCAAGCAGGCGTTTTTTCACCGCGTTTTGTGGGGAGGGTTGGGTAGCAGATGAGTCCCCTAGGCGTTCCTGGGGGTACTTTTTCTGTCAAAAATGGTATATAAAAGGGTAATGGGTTGGACTTCCGGACCGAGCCTACCCTAGTGACTTGTAATGTTCAAGAAACAACAACCCGGCTCAGCTGCAAAGCCACTCTTGTTTTCCTGATCTCTTGGTAATTCTAACTGCAGATAAACCACTTTAAAGAGGACAGCGAAAGGTTTTTCGCAAAAATTTTATAAAATTTTCCGAGTGTCAGGCTGTAAAAGTTTTTAGAGACCCTTTCCACCGCTTGGCATACTACCACATCATACTGAAAAAAAAAACAAAAACAACCATATGCCGTTTCTCAGTCATTGAGACAACTTTCGTCTATGTTTTTCTTTCTTTGCCTTTTTCCTTTAAACAAACTCGTTATCTCCTGGAAGGAAGTACGAAGCTTGCAAACGCGGATCGGAAATTTGATATTCCAGGCTACTGCAAACGAGGAAGGGAGCGTTCTCAGAGAAAAAGATAAGGATCGATAAGGGGCGCTACATACGACTCTTTCCCTGTCCTCTCCATTTCTTGGCCATGCAAGGATATAAAAAAAATTGCTTCGGTCCTGAAAAGAAACGAAGCCTGGTATACAGAAGTTACAGACTAGAGAATCCGAAAAGGGGTATATCAAACGAAGGAAACTCAAGGAGTGTAAAAAACGAGTAGAAAAAGAAACTCAAGACAGCAAAAGAAAGCTAAGTATACCAGTATTAAACAACGGGAAAGCCATTCTTGCACTAACTTGTCTGATAATTTATATAAAATTTCTGTTTCATCCACTGAAGAAGCATATTTTGATCTCTTATTTTGGACCCAATGTCAGATCCAAAATAAGAGATCAAAATCTCTATTCTTCGCTTCCTTCTATTGCCCAAACAAGACCGATATAAGCAGTCTACATGAACTTGACTCATCTTTATTCAAATTAGGCGATAGATTAAATACTAGCAATGTAATCGTGGCGGGAGATTTCAACGCCCCGGACCTTAAATGGAACGACCTTGAATCAAAAAATTGCTCCTTCAATTCTGAACAGCTGCTTGAAATCATCGATGAACATGGACTTACCCAACTAGTAAAGGAACCTACTAGAGATGACAACATTCTCGATCTTGTGTTGACAAATAATGTCAATATCATCAACAATGTTAGGGTAATCCCGGGAATAAGCGATCACGATATGGTTCTTTTTGAAGTGAACCTGGCATGTAGAAAGAAAAAGCCAGTGAGACGCAAGATTTATATGAGGAAAAGGGCAGATACCACCCGTATAAAGAAAAGAATTACAAGACTTTGCGAATGACTTTGAAGAAATGAAGAACGAATCCGTAGACACAAAGTGGAATATATTTCAACAAAGGCTCACTGGAATTATGGACTCCTGTATACCACACAAGTTCACTACCTCACGCCATAACCTACCGTGGTTTGACCGTAGCTTGAGAAGACAGACAAGGAAAAAGCAAAGGCTATACAACAGGGCGAAGAAATCTGGAAGGCAATCTGATTGGAATAAATTTAAACTAGTCAGGAAACAATTACACAAGAACTTGAATGAGTCCAGGAACAATTATCTTTCTGACTTTCTCGGTGATTCTATAAAACAAAACCCGAAGGCTTTTTGGTCACACATCAAAAACTAGGAAAAGAGGATACAGATACCCAAGATCTCAAAGTTAGAAATGAAGTGTTTACCGAACCGAGAGCTAAGGCCGAAGTGCTAAATAGCCAGTTCTCCAGTGTTTTCAACAACGAAGAATCAGAGAATATCCCAGACCCTGGCGAAAGCCCTATTCCGACTATTGGAACAATAAACATCACAACCTGTGGAGTTGAAAAGCAACTTAGCGAGTTGAAGGTAGACAAAGCGTATGGCCCGGATGGAATTCCACCCTGGTTTTTAAAGGAGAATGCCCATGAAATATCAAAGGTTCTTACTGATATATATCAAGATTGTATTGATACCGGAACTGTGCCTATCCAATGGAAACATGCCAACGTATGCGCTATTCACAAGAAAAGAAAGAAATCGGATCCTTCAAATTATAGGCCCGTGTCACTTACCTGCATTGCATCAAAGGTACTTGAGCATATTGTAAACAGCCGTGTTATGAAGCATCTTTCACGATATGGAGTGCTCACTGATTGTCAACATGGCTTTAGAGCGAAACGATCAACAGAAACACAGCTCATATGTACCATTCATGACATAGCAAGTGCTATCCAGTCTAACAAAACAATTCACGCCGCAATCCTTGATTTCTCAAAAGCATTCGACAAAGTTCCCCATCGCCGACTCTTGAAGAAACTTGATTATTATGGAATTCGTGGCCCACTACATAACTGGTTTGAATCGTTTCTAACACAGCGTACCCAATCAGTGGTAATTGAGGGGGCATCATCTGCCCCTGTAGTTACGACATCTGGTGTTCCCCAAGGAACAGTCTTAGGACCGCTACTGTTCTTAATGTATATAAATGATTTACCTGATAGTCTTAACTCTACGGTTAGACTTTTTGCTGATGATGCATTGTTATATGGGACAATTTGTTGTGATGAAGACACAGTCGATCTCCAAGAGGACTTGTATAGATTAGAAGATTGGCAGCAAAAGTGGAAGATGGAATTTAATCCTTCAAAGTGCAAGATCATGTGTTTTACAACTAGGAGAGATCCACCAAAGCGGGAATACGTATTTTGTGGACAAATCCTAGAAGAAGTGGAATCTCACCCTTATCTGGGGGTAGTGCTCGATAACAAAATGAGGTGGTCACCACACATTGAAACAATCACATCTAGGGCAAATAAGGTCTTGGGACTTATCAAGCGAAATCTGTGGAATTGTCCAAAGTCAGTGAAAGAAACCGTGTATATGACACTTGTGAGGCCAAAACTCCAGTATGCCTGTAGCGCATGGGACCCACATTACCAGAAAGATAAAGCCGCTCTAGAAAGGGTACAGCGGAAAGCAGTCCGCTTTGTCACTGGAAATTACGATCGAACAACGAGCGTGACGGAAATGCTGCAAGACCTACAGAGGGACACACTTGAAACAATGAGAAGACACGCAAGGCTCTCCACTATGTACAAGATGTGCCACGGCCTCCTAGATGGGGACTGGGGGGATTATTTGAAAACAAGCAAAGAAAGGAGAACCCGGGGAAGCCATGATTTTAAATTTATTGTACCGAAAGGACATAAAGATATTTTTAGATTTTCTTTTTTTCCCAGGACAATAACTGAATGGAACAAACTTCCAGAAGAAACTGTTTCCAGCCAATCCCTCTGTATTTTTAAAAGCAAACTAATTTAGTTTTCTTTTTATCAGTGGTTTTTTAATAGTTTTTAATAGTTTTTTAATAGTTTTTAATAGTTTTGTATATTCTGGTATAGTTTTATTTATTATTATCTTAGAGTTGGCGTGATGTCCCAAACGATTTTGCCAACATAACGATATTTAGATTTAGATTTAGATTTAGATTTATTAAAAGCTCAGATAAGGGGGGCACCCGGTCATCCAGACCCTGAGATAAGGGGGGGGGCAGTCTCCAAAAAAAATTTTGCGGCCCTTCGGGCGCGGCCTCAGTTTGGTCTAAAAATAAGAGTGGGGCCCCAGGCCTCCCAGGCTCCTCCCCAGATCTGCCACTGTTATATACAGAGTGGGCCATTGACCATAGCCCTACTCCAGTTTCCCAAAATGCCATTTGCCTAGTTCGTTGGCACAAGCAAACCTCTTTGAGATCTTAACAGTGTCCATAGAATCCACAATCAACAGTTGCATAAGTATATGCATAAGCATATGCATAAGTAGGCAGTTGTTCAAACAAAGGCTAAAACAATACTGCTTCATGGTGCTTCTTGAGTCGTCGGAGCGTAGAAAATGTGCGCCCTGGATGCTACAACTGGTGTTCAATAAAATCTCAACATTTCCACTTGACCACTTTTAGGTTAAGAAACATGGCTGCAGTGGTGGTAGGGAAGGGGGGTGGGGGCAAGTCCTCCCCCCCCTGCTATTTACATTACAGGCAATTCCCTTTCAAGCACACAGCTATGACTGTGGCTGAGTTTGTCTGCATGGTAAGCATATTTTGCATAGTATTGCCACAATTTGTAATAGCAATGACTATAATATTTTACAGTGAAACCTCTATTAAGCGGACCCCAATTAAGCGGACACTAAGCTGGGTCCCGAAACGGACATCTGATACCGTAAAATTCTGAAAATAAGCCCCGGGGCTTATATTTTTCAAAGGCCCTTTTTGAGGGGCTTATTTTTGGAGGGGCTTATGTTCGGAGGGGCTTATCTACGGAGGGAAATTTGCGTTTCAAAATCAATTGGGCTAGCCTTATAGTTGGAAGTAAACTTACCGTTTTTGCTTTGTTTTGCATGTATTTGAGGGCAATTTTCCAAGTACAAGCCCCCAGGGGGCTTATATTTGGAGGGGCGATTTAACGGAGGGTTTTTTGCGTTACCGGATTGGGGGGCCTATATTTGGAGGGGCTTATACATGGAGGAGCTTATTTTCGGAATTTTACGGCATTTCCCTTTATAACAAACCCCTATTCAGCGGACACCTCTATGAAGCGGACACCCTCTATTAAGCAGACACTTGGGAAGGTCCCAAAGGTGCCCGCTTAGTACAGGTTTCACTGTAATTGATACAATAATAATGTAATAGTAATGATTATAATTATTATAATTTACATAGTTAGACAAAGAAATATTTTTAAACTTTCAGTATTCTGAACATCACTCATGTTCTTAAACTACTGTTGTAAATGGTAGCATTAATATGTATGACCTTTAGTTTGCACAGAACTTGAGCAGGGGAAAAAATCCCAATTTCCATCAGGTACTGTACAGAACCTCTGTTAACCAACACCTCCTATAAGCTTACATGCACCTCTTACTAACAGACACTAATCTGGGTTCACAGCCATTAATTTCTATGTTAAAATCTGCATTAATCCAAACTATTGTAAGTAAAGACATCTTTTCTTGGTAACAAACATCCATATAGATCGGTCAAATCAGACCTAATACTCTTTGCAGAATAGTTGCCCACATGATTGATCATAGCTATAGCAAACACTCTCCTCTCTATGGCAGTGGTGGATCTAGGGGAGGTGCCCAGGGGGCTCGGGGGCCCCCCTTTTTTTAGACCAAACTGAGGCCCGAAGGCCAAAAAAAAAAAATCTTTTGGAGAACACCCCCTTATCTCAGGGTCTGGATGACCGCCCCCCCCTCCTTAGCTGAAGGTCTGGACCCCCCCACTGTATGGGGCACTTCGGTTGAACAGATGTCTTTCACAAGCAGCATAATTCCGGAGTAATTTGGTCAACACTTTGATACTAAATAAGAAAACAAATTAACATATAGATTGAGGGAGAAAGGAGAATCGAGAGTGCACCAAAAATCGACCCACCGGTCAAATCACACACTCAATAATTAATGTACAAGAAAACTGAAGGGAAGTTTAATGATGATCAAACAAGGAAAAACAATTACTAATGAATAATTACTTTTCCATGTTTGTTTTTGCTTCATGAAATTAAATAGCATCTGCTCTACTTGATCAAATGACAGACCATTTTCTTTTTTTCAAGAATGACATGCCTTTACTGTAAAAGTAGTTGAAGGAACAATTACAGCAGAAGAGGCTTTAAGGTACACTTATAAAGTAATACTCAAGCAAGACCTCGAAGAAATCAGGGAGTGGGGATTATTTACAGAGAGTGAAGGGCTAATGCAGATGGGAAGATACCATTTCCAAATTCTTTGGACCCTCCCCTTTCACTTTTTACAGAACATATTTTTGACAAAACAATTCGCAGCCAAGTCAAAACTCTGAGGGGTTACTTAAGTTAAATTAAAAATATTGATTCCACCATTCATTCATTGATGTACTGTTAAAGAAACGTATTAAAAAAATCTTGAACAAACTAATTGACCTGATAGGCAACCTTTCCCAAGAAATAACTTGCAGATATCATGTAGATGAAGACTTCATAGTATCAATGGCTTCGAACCAAAATGCACAGTTTAAGCACATTTTCATTTGCAACCTTAATTACAAAGCATAAAATAAGTGAGCCTAAATAAATCGGACAGAATTTATGTAAACATGGCTTCAGTGAGTGTCTACAGGTCCTATGCTAACTGTGTCCTTGGTTCCAAGACTTTGATCCTCCCCACCCAGGACAATGGGTGACTGTCTGTGCCTCCCACTGAGCTCTGCAATTATTAACAACAACAACAACAACAACAAAACTTTATTAATAAACAAATAAACTTACAGAAGTATTGCCCGCAGCTAGCAAGGCTATTCAAGGCAGGAAAATGCGTGCAAAATATAAAAA
>CALNXK010000810.1:7500-22500 GCA_942486035.1 Porites lobata | reverse complement strand
TTTTTCTCTGACTTCAGTAGAGACATCATTGCTGGTGGTCTGTAGTGTTGGAGAAACCTGTTGCACAAACTAGCACTCTTGAAAAGTTGTGGCTGCCTCGCTTAGTGAGTCAAGTAAGTGAACAACAGTGAACAGAGAAAATATTATTTAACCAACCTGCCTCTTGGACAAAATGGCATCAGCAGCCCCTTTGTCTGACTTTGAAGAATATGAACACTTAAAAAAAAAAAAAAAAGTAGAACAAAAGAAGCTTCCTGGAGAGGTCAGTCCAGCTGATCTGTATAAACTGGCCGTACTCATGTCGCGATGGGCAGCAACTGATCGCCTGCCAATGTGTCTCCTGTGTAGACAATCAGATAAGAAGCTCAAAAAAGGACACATTATTCCACATTCAGTACTAAAAACTCTAGAGAAGAATGGGGAACGAAGGTACATGGATGTATTTCGTGGAGCAGAATTCAAAGGAGCGTCCAGCTGTGCATTCTTCGTATTTTGTGGAGATTGTGAGGAAATATTTCAGCAAGGTGAAGGCTTTTTTAATGATAGGTTTTTTAAACCATTGTGTGGAAATGTTGGTGGCCAACATGAAATTTTAGTCACAGAAACACGATCAGAGACCTCTTTCTCTTGGCTTTACTTCTGTTTAATTTCTATCATTTGGCGATCGTTGTGTTTCCATCCTAGTATTAAATATAACGAGACATGTATTAAAGTACTAGAATACTTACGAAGTTACCTGTTAGACTGGAAGAATGTAGAGATAGACAGCAGAGTAAAGTTGTTCCTATTTGCTCCGAATTGTGAAGTTGATAAGAAGTTAGAAGCTGGCAGTGAAGTTAATAAGGTTTTTTTTTACGGATGGAACTACTTTGTCATAAATTTCATTAAGATTGTCGGAAACCCAAACTTTCTTTCAGGATCGCTTTTCCTTGGCCCTTTGCACGTATTAATGTTGTACAGTGAAGACAACTTCGCTTGTTTGGAGGGCTTTGAACCGTTTGAGAAGTGGAAAGAAAATAGTTTACTTACTCCAGAAACGAATGAATTCACCATAGCAGATAAAGAGGGAGGGTTTTTCCGGTTATTCTTTACGATAAAATCATTGAACATGGCACGCTAAGTGCGTCAACATTCACTAGTCGACTGCCATCAGCTGACCAAAATTACAACAATTTACCAGTTGTGCACGTTGCCTTTGCGCATTATTTGCCAAAGGATATATCTTATGACAGGAAGAGTGACCGGTTTACCTTTAATACGAACATGTTTGTAGCGAAAAATCAACGGGAACTTAAGATGAAAGTTGTCCAAGAGGAATGGATGGCAAACAAAGAGCAAAGTTTATTTGTTTCTGTAATTCAAGATGTTGTTAACGGTATAGATGAAATTGCCATGGGCTTATATGTAAACACCGATGGGGCTGTAGAGTTCATGAAAGGTGTAAATGTGAGTTCAATCGTTTGGACTCCAAATGATCCTCCTTTTAAAAACACAATCGAAGGGCTCCTTGTCGATTTACCGACTGTAACTCTGACTACTAAACCCAAAAAAGAAAAAACAAATTCCGGCGATACATCTTATGACAGGAACAGTGACCGGTTTAATACGAACTTGCTTGTACCGAAATATCAAGTGGAACTTAAGATGAAAGTTGTCAAAGCGGAACGAAAGGCAAACAAAGAGCAAATTTTATTTGTTGTAGTTCCAGGTGTTGTTAATGGTACAGGTGAAGTTGCCATGGGCTTACATGTAAACACCGATGGCGCTGTAGAGTTCATGAAAGGTGTAAATGTCCCAAAACGTTGGAATTCAAATGATCCTCCTTTTAAAAATACAATCGAAGGGCTCCTTAGAGATTTACCGGCTGTAACTCGGAGTACGGAACCCAAAGAAGAACAATCAAATTCCGACGTTTCAAAATAGTTCAACAAATGCGATGGGTAAGAGACCTGTTTAACATACCTTTTATTGTTGTTTTGTAGTAATATATTACATAACTGTTACAATGAAAGCTTTTGTCCCTCGTGGTTTGTGTACGGTAGGGTTCGCTTATCGTTTTATGTTACATGTACACCGTAGTCTCTCAGTTATTGACTGCGATGTTTCGATAGCCTGATTCTCAAAAGTCCGAGGTCGTTCGCGGTCCCTTCGTTAGAGGGAGAGAAGCGAAGGGACCGCGAACGACCTCGGACGACTGAGAATCAGGCTAATGATTCGACTGCTTTTCACTGGTCTTCCTTATAGCGTGGCCGATTACTCTTCCGCGAATGTCAGTGAAAAACCGGTAAAGGGGCAAAAACGTGGAACACTACAATACCCTTAGACAAAAACACTTGCAAAATAATCTTTAAATCAGTCAGAACGAGTTGTAAAAAGACTAAATTGAAAGAATTTCAATTCAAATTTTTACACAGAATAATTGTCAGGAGAAAAGAACTCCACAGATTTGGAAGCAAACCTGACAGAGCTTCCTTATGCTGTGGTGAAAACGACTCAATCAACCACACGTTCATTCACTGTGGCTTTTCGAATCACTTACTGAGAACGTTATTCGTTGGTTTAATGAATCCAACAACTGCAAATTTATACCGAAAACGAAGGAAATTTTATTTGGCCTTTCCAACACAGCGAGTGCTTTAAACAGGAAATTTAATTACACCCTTCTATTCCTCCGCAATTACATTTATAAGTCTAAATTAAACGAAGAAGCTCTACTCCTCCCGGAATTTGTTAATGCAGATCATAAAAGACAAGAGAAATGCCTCTGCCGTGTTTTTTTTTTTTTTTTTTTTTTTTTTTTCGTGTCTACGATAAGAATAATCAGCATTAGATATCTAGTGTAGTTAATGTAATTATATCAACAATATCTAATTATTTAATGTATTCATCATGTAACCTTTTTCTTTTCCATTTATTTACATGTATGTAAATATTTTGTACTTTCTGTGTTGTAATAAAGTATTGGAAAATAAATAAAGAAAGAAAGAAAGAAAGAAGAGAAAAAGAAAAAAAAAACAGTAAAGGAAGTGTCTCTTCACTATTGCTTAAAAGGGCTAGTTCATGCTAAAACGATTATTTTAATGACGCCCTAATACAATTTAGGGTAGTTTATTAAAAACGTTGGGTTGACGTTCAGGTTGTGAAAACCGCGGTTTACCAGAATGCAACTCATGTTAATTTTCTTCCCAAGGGCGAATTCAGGGGTGGGCCCAGGGGTTCCTGGCCCCTCTTTTGTCCGAGAATTTTTTTTCTTTTGTAAACGTGTCAAATCCAGTTTGTTTGAGACGGATATTTACTTCATGCATTTTGGGAGCTTTGGTCATTTGCGACTAAAAATGTAGGCTTCGAACACAGATTCTTTTCTTATTAACAATGTTTATTCAAGAAAAGAATCTGTGTTCGAAGCCTACATTTTTAGTCGCAAATGACCAAAGCTCCCAGAATGCATGAAGTAAATATCCGTCTCAAACAAACTGGATTTGACAATTTTGCGGGGAGACAGTGCTGCCGCCTTTGCCTGGAGGTTTTGCTCTCGCCGCAAGCTAGCGTCTTAAAGTGTTAATTACTTCTTTGATCATGACCACAACCACACCTGTGGTTTATTAAATATTTCAGCATTACATGTTCAATATGGAATCCAGGCATTTGCTAAATTTAAGCGTCCAGAATGCACTAAATTACATCTCAGAGAACTTCAGTCTCAAAAATTATTCCGGAGGAGCTTGCGCCCGAAACTCCCTAGAAAAGTGCGCCGTTCGCAGTCCTCAAGGGCGCTATCGCGCCCATATTGCCACTGTATACTATATCTCTAGGCCCCCCTCTATCACAAAATCCTCCGTCCCCCCCTGCTCCCGGTTTGTGCTTGTGTGCGTTCTTTATGCTGTCCTGTTTTTTTTTTTTTTTGAGAACTGAGAAACCAATCACCTCCATCAGCTTCAATATGACTTTTATGGACTTTTCATACAATTTCACTCTTGAATGGGTATATGTTTCATGCATGTACATGAATAACTACTGTACACTTGCATAAACTATTTAGTACTTTTTACAGAGATTCAGTGCTAATGAAGGCCTTCATATTCAATGATCATAAGTCATGATAACTTTCATAATCCTCATGGCAGTGAACTGCATCCACAATGACATTGCTACATGTAACTTCTCTTTCAGTCAATATGTTTTAACCTTACTGTTACAAACAATAGTTGTCAAGTGTGATTATGTACAAATTCAAGTACAAAACTCTCATTGCTCTAGTTCACTAACTATAAATATTTTTTCTCCAGTAACTGGTGTTTACTTGTTGTTTTCACTACAGCTTTACTCCTGCCATTTCATGCACTCATGAATTTGATACTCATGCAGTATCAAAAACGACTTCATCTGTATCTGAGGTCTATAGCATATACTACTACTGACACCCTTCAAAATAATTATTGCAGGATTATTATAGAAGATGGCACAAGTTAGCTGTTATTTAGCAAATGCCACCTCATATTAACCTACAGTCACCCACTATCACACCTATTTCCTTTTGAAAATAACTACACATGAAGGAGGGTCAAATAGGGTGAACACGAGACCTACACAACTTTGTGTACGCTGCCTTAATATTAGCAACCCCATTTAAATCCCATATCATTTTTAAAGACAGGGCACTCGGTTCGAGTTTACTCCACCAAAAGGAGATTGCGTATATCTCTGCTTCCAAAATTACAGCCGCTGTTGAAACCCGCCCTCCCCAGTTACACGATTTACTCTATTTCTCTCCCTCCCTCCCATCCCTTTCATTTTACGAGCCTCCTTCCCCGAGCTCCGCGACCGTCTGCGAAACACGTACATGTATTTCTAGTTAATGTTTGCGCGGCAACTGAACTGAACTGCTCTGGACCCTGTGGACTCGAATATCCCATGCAAGGCAGTCCCTTCTACACTTAGCGACGTTTTTTACAGCAGTAAGGTCAGTGGAAGATCAGCAAAAGTTGGGGGAAGAGAGCTACATTTGCAGATGTCATGGAAGCACATGACACGGACTCGAACCCAGGCCCTCCCTCCTAAGAGCTAACCAGAAGGCTTGAATAGAAATTACCATTCAAGTTACAGCTGTTACATACATACATAAACTTTATTAAAGTGTCAAGGTATTTAGCTAAAAGCTAATTGTGGACACTATAAATAAATAAAATGAATATAATATAAGATTAAATCAAGTATATGTAAAAATATTAAAAATATATTCTTAAAATATCATTAATATATAAAAATAGCATCAATATATAAAATTATTACTGACAAACAGTAGGACAAACAGGGAACAAACAAAGACAAACACATAGATAGACAAAACAGACAATCAGATAGACAGACAAACAAACAGACAATATAGGACAAACATATAAGCAGCAGTAAAATATAGATACAAAATTCAGAAAGTTAAAAGTCTAGAAAATTTAAATTAGACGAATTAAATAGAGGATAGGGGAGCACACCCTCAATACACCAGGCAGCCACACCGCAGAAGCTACTATGCATACCCACCACTCTAAGATGAGCATGCACAGCAGCCACACCTGCCGTCCAGCAAGCAAAGCACATTGAGAGCACGCACCCCTCTCCTGAATGCCTGAAGACTGGTCTTACTGCGTAGTTCCTGGCTTATCTTGCCCCATATGTGTGGGCCTAAATATCTGATACTGTGCTTGCCATACTTAACAGATTTATATCTTGGAACAGGAAAATCACTTCGTAAGTTATAATGCTTATCTTGCTTAAAAAACATATTACATCAATGCTCTGGAGCTAGTGAATTTTTAACCTTATACATTAAAATTAGTATATCTTGTAACCGTCTGTTCTCAAGACTAGAGAGTCTTCCCTTCTCTAGGAGTTCCTCATACGTAGCATTCCTATCATTATATACAGCACGTAATGCACGTTCTTGTACTCTTTCTAATTTTCTTGCATCAGCTGCTTTGCAAAAATGCCACACTATGTGACAATATGTTAAGTTAGGTAGAATTGCTGATTTGTACAATTGTAACTTGGCTTCTCTGGGAATCATATTTCTAAGACGTACTAGAACACCAACTTTCTTACTTGCCATCTTGCATATATCACTTATATGAGTACTAAAACTAAGTTCATCATCTAATGTTACTCCCAGTAACTTCAAGTCTGGTGATGATTTAATAACCTGTTCATCAATCTTGACATTGATAGATGGACTGTCCTCATTTTTGTTCTTCCTGCCTAATAACATTAAATTGTACTTGTCGTAATTTCCCTTCAGAAAGTTATCTTTGTACCATTTTGATATAGTGTGCCCCCCATTAGTTAAAAGTTGTTCCATGCAGTCAACTGAATACCCCTTTACATACAGCTGATGATCGTCAGCGTACATTGATAAGCTTGCATTATTTACTATATACGTCATATCATTTTGAAAAATGTCCCACAGTAAGGGTCCAAACGATAACCCTTGAGGGCATCCTCTAACATCATCCTTAAACTAATGAATATATTACAACTAATGAATAGTTTGGGAAAGATCAATCGCTTGTTATCGTGGTATTGGTGCATCAGAAAAAATATTTCAATGAACGACGCAATCTGTTAACTTCACATCACTGGGGGACATTCCTTGATTTCTTCTTGAGTTGCCTTTTTGTGTTTTGTTTTAGTCAAACCGCAACCGACCTCTGTGAGGAAGTAATAGGCAACACTCCGCAGTACATTGCTCTATTGAAGTTGCTTGACCTGTTGATATGTCTACTCTAATCCAGAGGTGTCTAACCTTACAATGCAAAATACAATACTGCATTCACGAAGTTAGTTGAAAAATACTACAATTTTATGTATTGACATCTGCATTGAGACTGCTTGTCCGGTGCGTCCTTTCACTCGCTACTCCAAGCCAATATTGGTTGTCCTGTCGCAGAAAGAACAATGAAACTCGATTACTTTAGCCTTCTTGTTTCATTTACGGCACGTGACGCCGTCGCCATTTGAATCCAAGATAAAAAGCCCGCCATAGAACTTGAGAATCCGTTGTCTGTAATTCTGCCATTATCCCAAGCACATGACTCACATTTGATATAGCCACAAGTACACTTGAGAGAGAGAGTTTCCAACGGCATTGCTTCACGTCGCTGTAAGTAGAAACAGCAATTTTCAAAATTGGTCAATAATTTATAAAAAGCAACAAATTCCAAACAGTAACTACAATCAATAACCGCCGGGAACTGAGGAAAGCCCCAGCGACATCAGAACAAGTAGCCTTCCCGTACCAATTTAGTATTTTTGCCTATCCATTTTTATGAATATTTATTTTGCATGCGTAACCAATGTTTCCACACGAATACCTATTCTCAATCTCCCTCACTTCCTTACCGCAAAGTTTGCCTCCAGGGTTTTCCTTGTAAATCCCTTGCACCCAACTCTTAGCATTTTTCCACCATTATTAAAGAGTCTGCAGCCTTTCCTCTCAGAAATTGAGGATATGGAATGGAGTTTTTGACGAGTGAAGAGGATGAATGTAACAGCGACTGGGACAAAGATCATTCACTCATTTGTTGGCAGCAGATTGCTGAATAGATTTGATAGATAGCTACATTTCACAGTCGTTGGTCATTTTTAATAGTATAAGCCCTTCGACTTCCTTTTGCCAATTCTCAGTATTCTTAACTTCCGGTTTTGCTTTCCATTTATATGCAATTATATTGCTGTATTCTCTAGTGTTATGATTATCTTTCTCAGGATTTCAAGAAAAAAAATTCTAAATATGAAAGAGGACTTAAGCCTTTCATAAAGAGGAAACATTTATGAAAAATCCCTCTTTCCGTATCGATTTCGAGCCAAGCTTCCGTGAGACCATAGTTAGTAGAGGGGACGATGCGTAGACAAATGTTCTGAGCATTTTGTTCTCTTGTACACCGAAGTATCATTCGTGCGTCAGTTTTTGGTGAGTAAAAAACAAGTCGTTCTTAGCTTGTATCACATTGGTCCATATTTAGAAACTGCTTTGTAAGCTCGCAGTCTATTTCACTTTCTTTTCTTAGTTTTAGCCTAGTTACTATAAAAGCACGACAAAAAATGGGAGGTAAAATTCCGTTTTTTTTTTTTTTTTTTTTTCCTTACCTTTGTAGATTGACAGGATCAGGTCTCCAGAATTCCGCGAATTGCTCAGGAATAAAAGTTAAAGAGTATAAAGTATACTCTACGTGGCTTGCAAACGCGGAAGGCCTTCCGGTAAGAAGTTCATGGCACTGTACGAGTGGTTACAAAGTATTCCCTAACCCTCGTTCCCAGAGGCCTATCGGCAACAGGCATACCAGAAAACGAAAAGACCCTGAGGACAAGCTTAAGCATTCCAAAACCATGTAATTTTAGATCTTCTGTGTGACTGAGAAGCAGTAACCTCCCAAGCAGGCGTTTTTTCACCGCGTTTTGTGGGGAGGGTTGGGTAGCAGACGAGTCCCCTAGGCGCTCCTGGGGGTACTTTTTCTGTCAAAAATGGTATATAAAAGGGTAATGGGTTGGACTTCTGGACCGAGCCTACCCTAGTGACTTGTAATGTTCAAGAAACAACAACCCGGCTCAGCTGCAAAGCCACTCTTGTTTTCCTGATCTCTTGGTAATTCTAACTGCAGATAAACCACTTTAAAGAGGACAGCGAAAGGTTTTTCGCAAAAATTTTATAAAATTTTCCGAGTGTCAGGCTGTAAAAGTTTTTTGAGACCCTTTCCGCCGCTTGGCATACTACCACATCATACTGAAAAAAAAAAAACAACAACAACAACCATATGCCGTTTCTTAGTCATTGAGACAACTTTCGTCTATGTTTTTCTTTCTTTGCCTTTTTCCTTTAAACAAACTCGTTATCTCCTGGAAGGAAGTACGAAGCTTGCAAACGCGGATCGGAAATTTGATATTCCAGGCTACTGCAAACGAGGAAGGGAGCGTTCTCAGAGAAAAAGATAAGGATCGATAAGGCGCGCTACATACGACTCTTTCCCTGTCCTCTCCATTTCTTGGCCATGCAAGGATATAAAAAAAATTGTTTCGGTCCTGAAAAGAAACGAAGCCTGGTATACAGAAGTTACAGACTAGAGAATCCGAAAAGGGGTATATCAAACGAAGGAAACTCAAGGAGTGTAAAAAACGAGTAGAAAAAGAAACTCAAGACAGCAAAAGAAAGCTAAGTATACCAGTATTAAACAACGGGAAAGCCATTCTTGCACTAACTTGTCTGATAATTTATATAAAATTTCTGTTTCATCCACTGAAGAAGCATATTTTGATCTCTTATTTTGGACCCAATGTCAGATCCAAAATAAGAGATCAAAATCTCTATTCTTCGCTTCCTTCTATCGCCCAAACAAGACCGATATAAGCAGTCTACATGAACTTGACTCATCTTTATTCAAATTAGGCGATAGATTAAATACTAGCAATGTAATCGTGGCGGGAGATTTCAACGCCCCGGACCTTAAATGGAACGACCTTGAATCAAAAAATTGCTCCTTCAATTCTGAACAGCTGCTTGAAATCATCGATGAACATGGACTTACCCAACTAGTAAAGGAACCTACTAGAGATGACAACATTCTCGATCTTGTGTTGACAAATAATGTCAATATCATCAACAATGTTAGGGTAATCCCGGGAATAAGCGATCACGATATGGTTCTTTTTGAAGTGAACCTGGCATGTAGAAAGGAAAAGCCAGTGAGACGCAAGATTTATATGAGGAAAAGGGCAGATACCACCCGTATAAAGAAAGAATTACAAGACTTTGCGAATGACTTTGAAGAAATGAAGAACGAATCCGTAGACACAAAGTGGAATATATTTCAACAAAGGCTCACTGGAATTATGGACTCCTGTATACCACACAAGTTCACTACCTCACGCCATAACCTACCGTGGTTTGACCGTAGCTTGAGAAGACAGACAAGGAAAAAGCAAAGGCTATACAACAGGGCGAAGAAATCTGGAAGGCAATCTGATTGGAATAAATTTAAACTAGTCAGGAAACAATTACACAAGAACTTGAATGAGTCCAGGAACAATTATCTTTCTGACTTTCTCGGTGATTCTATAAAACAAAACCCGAAGGCTTTTTGGTCACACATCAAAAAACTAGGAAAAGAGGATACAGATACCCAAGATCTCAAAGTTAGAAATGAAGTGTTTACCGAACCGAGAGCTAAGGCCGAAGTGCTAAATAGCCAGTTCTCCAGTGTTTTCAACAACGAAGAATCAGAGAATATCCCAGACCCTGGCGAAAGCCCTATTCCGACTATTGGAACAATAAACATCACAACCTGTGGAGTTGAAAAGCAACTTAGCGAGTTGAAGGTAGACAAAGCGTATGGCCCGGATGGAATTCCACCCTGGTTTTTAAAGGAGAATGCCCATGAAATATCAAAGGTTCTTACTGATATATATCAAGATTGTATTGATACCGGAACTGTGCCTATCCAATGGAAACATGCCAACGTATGCGCTATTCACAAGAAAGGAAAGAAATCGGATCCTTCAAATTATAGGCCCGTGTCACTTACCTGCATTGCATCAAAGGTACTTGAGCATATTGTAAACAGCCATGTTATGAAGCATCTTTCACGATATGGAGTGCTCACTGATTGTCAACATGGCTTTAGAGCGAAACGATCAACAGAAACACAGCTCATATGTACCATTCATGACATAGCAAGTGCTATCCAGTCTAACAAAACAATTCACGCCGCAATCCTTGATTTCTCAAAAGCATTCGACAAAGTTCCCCATCGCCGACTCTTGAAGAAACTTGATTATTATGGAATTCGTGGCCCACTACATAACTGGTTTGAATCGTTTCTAACACAGCGTACCCAATCAGTGGTAATTGAGGGGGCATCATCTGCCCCTGTAGTTACGACATCTGGTGTTCCCAAGGAACAGTCTTAGGACCGCTACTGTTCTTAATGTATATAAATGATTTACCTGATAGTCTTAACTCTACGGTTAGACTTTTTGCTGATGATGCATTGTTATATGGGACAATTTGTTGTGATGAAGACACAGTCGATCTCCAAGAGGACTTGTATAGATTAGAAGATTGGCAGCAAAAAAGTGAAGATGGAATTTAATCCTTCAAAGTGCAAGATCATGTGTTTTACAACTAGGAGAGATCCACCAAAGCGGGAATACGTATTTTGTGGACAAATCCTAGAAGAAGTGGAATCTCACCCTTATCTGGGGGTAGTGCTCGATAACAAAATGAGGTGGTCACCACACATTGAAACAATCACATCTAGGGCAAATAAGGTCTTGGGACTTATCAAGCGAAATCTGTGGAATTGTCCAAAGTCAGTGAAAGAAACCGTGTATATGACACTTGTGAGGCCAAAACTCCAGTATGCCTGTAGCGCATGGGACCCACATTACCAGAAAGATAAAGCCGCTCTAGAAAGGGTACAGCGGAAAGCAGTCCGCTTTGTCACTGGAAATTACGATCGAACAACGAGCGTGACGGAAATGCTGCAAGACCTACAGAGGGACACACTTGAAACAATGAGAAGACACGCAAGGCTCTCCACTATGTACAAGATGTGCCACGGCCTCCTAGATGGGGACTGGGGGGATTATTTGAAAACAAGCAAAGAAAGGAGAACCCGGGGAAGCCATGATTTTAAATTTATTGTACCGAAAGGACATAAAGATATTTTTAGATTTTCTTTTTTTCCCAGGACAATAACTGAATGGAACAAACTTCCAGAAGAAACTGTTTCCAGCCAATCCCTCTGTATTTTTAAAAGCAAACTAATTTAGTTTTCTTTTTATCAGTGGTTTTTTAATAGTTTTTAATAGTTTTTTAATAGTTTTTAATAGTTTTGTATATTCTGGTATAGTTTTATTTATTATTATCTTAGAGTTGGCGTGATGTCCCAAACGATTTTGCCAACATAACGATATTTAGATTTAGATTTAGATTTAGATTTATTAAAAGCTCAGATAAGGGGGGCACCCGGTCATCCAGACCCTGAGATAAGGGGGGGGGGCAGTCTCCAAAAAAAATTTTGCGGCCCTTCGGGCGCGGCCTCAGTTTGGTCTAAAAATAAGAGTGGGGCCCAGGCCTCCCAGGCTCCTCCCCTAGATCTGCCACTGTTATATACAGAGTGGGCCATTGACCATAGCCCTACTCCAGTTTCCCAAAATGCCATTTGCCTAGTTCGTTGGCACAAGCAAACCTCTTTGAGATCTTAACAGTGTCCATAGAATCCACAATCAACAGTTGCATAAGTATATGCATAAGCATATGCATAAGTAGGCAGTTGTTCAAACAAAGGCTAAAACAATACTGCTTCATGGTGCTTCTTGAGTCGTCGGAGGGTAGAAAATGTGCGCCCTGGATGCTACAACTGGTGTTCAATAAAATCTCAACATTTCCACTTGACCACTTTTAGGTTAAGAAACATGGCTGCAGTGGTGGTAGGGAAGGGGGGTGGGGGCAAGTCCTCCCCCCCCCCCTGCTATTTACATTACAGGCAATTCCCTTTCAAGCACACAGCTATGACTGTGGCTGAGTTTGTCTGCATGGTAAGCATATTTTGCATAGTATTGCCACAATTTGTAATAGCAATGACTATAATATTTTAAAGTGAAACCTCTATTAAGCGGACCCCAATTAAGCGGACACTAAGCTGGGTCCCGAAACGGACATCTGATACCGTAAAATTCTGAAAATAAGCCCCGGGGCTTATATTTTTCAAAGGCCCTTTTGGAAGGGCTTATTTTTGGAGGGGCTTATGTTCGGAGGGGCTTATCTACGGAGGGAAATTTGCGTTTCAAAATCAATTGGGCTAGCCTTATAGTTGGAAGTAAAATTACCGTTTTTGCTTTGTTTTGCATGTATTTGAGGGCAATTTTCCAAGTACAAGCCCCCAGGGCGCTTATATTTGGAGGGGCGATTTAACGGAGGGTTTTTTTATGTTACCGGATTGGGGGCCTATATTTGGAGGGGCTTATACATGGAGGAGCTTATTTTCGGAATTTTACGGCATTTCCCTTTATAACAAACCCCTATTCAGCGGACACCTCTATGAAGCGGACACCCTCTATTAAGCAGACACTTGGGAAGGTCCCAAAGGTGCCCGCTTAGTACAGGTTTCACTGTAATTGATACAATAATAATGTAATAGTAATGATTATAATTATTATAATTTACATAGTTAGACAAAGAAATATTTTTAAACTTTCAGTATTCTGAACATCACTCATGTTCTTAAACTACTGTTGTAAATGGTAGCATTAATATGTATGACCTTTAGTTTGCACAGAACTTGAGCAGGGGAAAAAATCCCAATTTCCATCAGGTACTGTACAGAACCTCTGTTAACCAACACCTCCTATAAGCTTACATGCACCTCTTACTAACAGACACTAATCTGGGTTCATAGCCATTAATTTCTATGTTAAAATCTGCATTAATCCAAACTATTGTAAGTAAAGACATCTTTTCTTGGTAACAAACATCCATATAGATCGGTCAAATCAGACCTAATACTCTTTGCAGAATAGTTGCCCACATGATTGATCATAGCTATAGCAAACACTCCCCTCTCTATGGCAGTGGTGGATCTAGGGGAGGTGCCCAGGGGGCTCGGGGGCCCCCCTTATTTTTAGACCAAACTGAGGCCCGAAGGCCAAAAAAAATCTTTTTGGAGAACACCCCCCCCTTATCTCAGGGTCTGGATGACCGGCCCCCCCCTCCTTAGCTGAAGGTCTGGACCCCCCACTGTATGGGGCACTTCGGTTGAACAGATGTCTTTCACAAGCAGCATAATTCCGGAGTAATTTGGTCAACACTTTGATACTAAATAAGAAAACAAATTAACATATAGATTGAGGGAGAAAGGAGAATCCAGAGTGCACCAAAAATCGACCCACCGGTCAAATCACACACTCAATAATTAATGTACAAGAAAACTGAAGGGAAGTTTAATGATGATCAAACAAGGAAAAACAATCTTACTAATGAATAATTACTTTTCCATGTTTGTTTTTGCTTCATGAAATTAAATAGCATCTGCTCTACTTGATCAAATGACAGACCATTTTCTTTTTTTCAAGAATGACATGCCTTTACTGTAAAAGTAGTTGAAGGAACAATTACAGCAGAAGAGGCTTTAAGGTACACTTATAAAGTAATACTCAAGCAAGACCTCGAAGAAATCAGGGAGTGGGGATTATTTACAGAGAGTGAAGGGCTAATGCAGATGGGAAGATACCATTTCCAAATTCTTTGGACCCTCCCCTTTCACTTTTTACAGAACATATTTTTGACAAAACAATTCGCAGCCAAGTCAAAACTCTGAGGGGTTACTTAAGTTAAATTAAAAATATTGATTCCACCATTCATTCATTGATGTACTGTTAAAGAAACGTATTAAAAAAATCTTGAACAAACTAATTGACCTGATAGGCAACCTTTCCCAAGAAATAACTTGCAGATATCATGTAGATGAAGACTTCATAGTATCAATGGCTTCGAACCAAAATGCACAGTTTAAGCACATTTTCATTTGCAACCTTAATTACAAAGCATAAAATAAGTGAGCCTAAATAAATAAATAAATCGGACAGAATTTATGTAAACATGGCTTCAGTGAGTGTCTACAGGTCCTATGCTAACTGTGTCCTTGGTTCCAAGACTTTGATCCTCCCCACCCAGGACAATGGGTGACTGTCTGTGCCTCCCACTGAGCTCTGCAATTATCAACAACAACAACAACAACAACAAAACTTTATTAATAAACAAATAAACTTACAGAAGTATTGCCCGCAGCTAGCAAGGATATTCAAGGCTGGACAATGCATGCAAAATATCAAAATAGAGACTAACGCTATTAATATTATCATTCTCATCAGAGGCCTGATTCAGCTCAGTGGCTAGGGCAAATTTAGAACAAGGTACTTGCAAGTCAAAGCCACTAGTGTACACTGCTGCTTACTGAA
>CALNXK010000810.1:0-2500 GCA_942486035.1 Porites lobata | reverse complement strand
AATTTAATTACACCCTTCTATTCCTCCGCAATTACATTTATAAGTCTAAATTAAACGAAGAAGCTCTACTCCTCCTGGAATTTGTTAATGCAGATCATAAAAGACAAGAGAAATGCCTCTGCTGTGTTGTTGTTTTTTTTTTTTCGTGTCTACGATAAGAATAATCAGCATTAGATATCTAGTGTAGTTAATGTAATTATATCAACAATATCTAATTATTTAATGTATTCATCATGTAACCTTTTTCTTTTCCATTTATTTACATGTGTGTAAATATTTTGTACTTTCTGTGTTGTAATAAAGTATTGGAAAAGAAAGAAAGAAAGAAAGAAAGAAAAGAAAAAGAAAAAAAAAACAGTAAAAGAAGTGTCTCTTCACTATTGCTTAAAAGGGCTAGTTCATGCTAAAACGATTATTTTAATGACGCCCTAATACAATTTAGGGTAGTTTATTAAAAACGTTGGGTTGACGTTCAGGTTGTGAAAACCGCGGTTTACCAGAATGCAACTCATGTTAATTTTCTTCCCAAGGGCGAATTTAGGGGTGGGCCCAGGGGTTCCCGGCCCCCTCTTTTGTCCGAGAATTTTTTTTCTTTTGTAAACGTGTCAAATCCAGTTTGTTTGAGACGGATATTTACTTCATGCATTTTGGGAGCTTTGGTCATTTGCGACTAAAAATGTAGGCTTCGAACACAGATTCTTTTCTTATTAACAATGTTTATTCAAGAAAAGAATCTGTGTTCGAAGCCTACATTTTTAGTCGCAAATGACCAAAGCTCCCAGAATGTATGAAGTAAATATCCGTCTCAAACAAACTGGATTTGACAATTTTGCGGGGAGACAGTGCTGCCGCCTTTGCCTGGAGGTTTTGCTCTCGCCGCAAGCTAGCGTCTTAAAGTGTTAATTACTTCTTTGATCATGACCACAACCACACCTGTGGTTTATTAAATATTTCAGCATTACATGTTCAATATGGAATCCAGGCATTTGCTAAATTTAAGCGTCCAGAATGCACTAGATTACATCTCAGAGAACTTCAGTCTCAAAAATTATTCCGGAGGAGCTTGCGCCCGAAACTTCCTAGAAAAGTGCGCCGTTCGCAGTCCTCAAGGGCGCTATTGCGCCCATATTGCCACTGTATACTATATCTCTAGGCCCTCCTCTATCACAAAATCCTCCGTCCGCCCCTGCTCCCGGTTTGTGCCTGTGTGCGTTCTTTATGCTGTCCTGTTTTTTTTTTTTTGAGAACTGAGAAACCAATCACCTCCATCAGCTTCAATATGACTTTTATGGACTTTTCATACAATTTCACTCTTGAATGGGTATATGTTTCATGCATGTACATGAATAACTACTGTACACTTGCATAAACTATTTAGTACTTTTTACAGAGATTCAGTGCTAATGAAGGCCTTCATATTCAATGATCATAAGTCATGATCACTTTCATAATCCTCATGGCAGTGAACTGCATCCACAATGACATTGCTACATGTAACTTCTCTTTCAGTCAATATGTTTTAACCTTACTGTTACAAACAGTAGTTGTCAAGTGTGATTATGTACAAATTCAAGTACAAAACTCTCATTGCTCTAGTTCACTAACTATAAATATTTTTTCTCCAGTAACTGGTGTTTACTTGTTGTTTTCACTACAGCTTTACTCCTGCCATTTCATGCACTCATGAATTTGATACTCATGCAGTATCAAAAACGACTTCATCTGTATCTGAGGTCTATAGCATATACTACTACTGACACCCTTCAAAATAATTATTGCAGGATTATTATAGAAGATGGCACAAGTTAGCTGTTATTTAGCAAATGCCACCTCATATTAACCTACAGTCACCCACTATCACACCTATTTCCTTTTGAAAATAACTACACATGAAGGAGGGTCAAATAGGGTGAACACGAGACCTACACAACTTTGTGTACGCTGCCTTAATATTAGCAACCCCATTTTAAAATCCCATATCATTTTTTTAAAGACAGGGTACTCAGTTCGAGTTTACTGTGGCACCAACCAAAAGGAGATAGGATATATCTCTGCTTCCAAAATTACAGCCGCTGTTGAAACCCGCCCTCCCCAGTTACACGATTTACTCTATTTCTCTCCCTCCCTCCCATCCCTTTCATTTTACGAGCCTCCTTCCCCGAGCTCCGCGACCGTCTGCGAAACACGTACATGTATTTCTAGTTAATGTTTGCGCGGCAACTGAACTGAACTGCTCTGGACCCTGTGGACTCGAATATCCCATGCAAGGCAGTCCCTTCTACACTTAGCGACGTTTTTTACAGCAGTAAGGTCAGTGGAAGATCAGCAAAAGTTGGGGGAAGAGAGCTACATTTGCAGATGTCATGGAAGCACTTGACACGGACTCGAACCCAGGCCCTCCCCTCCTAAGAGCTAACCAGAAGGCTTGAATAGAAATGACCATTCAAGTTACAGCTGTTACAACTAATGAATAGTTTGGGAAAGATCAATCGCTTGTTAT